>CM058234.1:81031747-81113308 GCA_030180135.1 Orychophragmus violaceus | reverse complement strand
TGGAATAACCTCTTTGATCTGTCGTTTTAGGACTAGTAAACTTACTAATCCCCCGACATCTCATTGTTACTTAATTTTACTCATTTAACCCATTAACCTGTCTAGTATCTATTAACCGCCCCGCTATCGTACTATATAAGGTTTGTTGAGTCTTTTAACATGTTTTAATTAAGTCATTATTTTAAATAGATTCAATTAATATCGTTCTTAATACTTATATATACATATACGACCTAGCATGCGTAGACTATATTAATTCATCAATCAACGAACAACTAATGAACAATCAACGGTCTATCTAACTAACATGCATATACCAACCTAGCCAGATTCACTATTAACCGATATCAACATTAACCAATCAATCAATTCAAGTAACGGGCATGCATTCCTAAACTACGATTTAAGGATTCTCCGGTCTACATGAATTAACTATGAATGCAATTAGCCGACTCACAGTTCTAATGCGACGGATGGATGGAAGTGATGGACGCGAACTCCGAGACCGAGCAACTAGAATCCCGAACCTTTCCCGAACTTTCCGAACACCACGAACCAAGCTAAACCAATCAGAAACAGGCTGTTGACCGGCTTGAACACGGTGTTGACTTTCTGACCGTTGACCGTTGACCTGCTTATCGTTGAATTCTTGAACCGAGTTGACCCAATCCTGAACCGGCTTGAACCACTCTAATCGAACCGGGTTTAGTTAAACCGGATTGAACCGGCGTTGACCGAGTAAACTGGTTTGAGCAAATGATTGACCCGGTTTAACTAAGCCAACCCAATGTTGAACCAATGATAAACCAGACCAAATCCATAGCTGAAATACCCCCAAACTGAAGCGGGTGAGCAATGGCGATGGAGGAGGCTTTTCCGGTGGCTTTCTCCAGCGTTGACCGCGGTGGCTCCGGCGTTGACCGGCGAAAACAAGCTTTTCCGGCGGCTAATGAAAAATCTCTGGTGACTGAAGATGATCTCTAGAGCAAGATGAAGCTTCTGAGAAGAGAGGAGGAGCTTGAACCGGCTAAAGAATATGAAGAAAAGGCGGGGATCGCCGGCGGCGACTTTCCGGCAAGATTCTGACGAGCTCTGGCAGCGGTGAGATGGCTTGACCGGCGAAGAATGATGAGAAGGATGAGGTGATCAAGATTTTAGTTTGAGGAGATCAGGCTTGATTTAGGAGTTATTATTGTAACGGGCCTTCAAGCAATGAAGATCATGAAGACACTATGAAAGATGTTCATAGTTTTTTTGAAGATCTTCAACAGGGAGTGAACTTGGTGTGCATGTGGAGAGAGAGAGAGAGAGAGAGAGAGAGAGAGAGAGAGAGAGAGAGAGAGAGAGAGAGAGAGAGAGAGAGAGAGAGAGAGAGAGAGAGAGAGAGAGGAGAGAGAGAGAGAGAGATAGAGAGAGAGAGGATGAGAGAGAGAGAGAGAGAGGAGAGAGGTGAGAGAGGAGAGAGAGAGAGAGAGAGAGAGGAGAGAGAGAGAGAGAGAGAGAGAGAGAGAGAGGAGAGAGAGAGAGAGAGAGAGAGAGAGAGAGAGAGAGAGAGAGAGAGAGAGAGAGAGAGAGAGAGAGAGAGAGAGAGAGAGAGAGAGAGAGAGAGAGAGAGAGAGAGAGAGAGATCATAGGGAGCTGAATGAGTGAAGTGAGGTTCATGAATGAAGTTGATTAGATGGTTTTTGCCATGCAACCATTCAATGAATCCACAAAAACCATTCTTTGCACACAAGGGGAGAGGTGGCGCCAGTGGGGAGAAGACACTTGTCCTCTGGGGGTTTATTATGGTCATCAAAATTGCACCAATCAGCTTACACCGATCCAAACTCCGTTGTATTCAATTCCTAAAAATAGATGATTTTATATGAATTTATCAATTATAATCACTCCGATTGGACATCCGTATCTCCCGTTATGATTTTTACAAGTTTTCTCGATTCTATCGGTTTTCTTTCCCGATAGTACAAAAAACTCGTTTAATGTTTGTTTCCACCATTATTTGTCTTCTAAATATTTTATTTACTTAAAAAGAGAAACATTTGGTCCGTCTCGACTTCCGGCTCGTATTTTGGGAAAATTACCAAAATATCCCTCATCTCTTGAAAATTACAAAATTGTCCTGATCGACTTTTCTGCTGTCCGTTGACCCAATTCGTGGAACTGGGTATTACATGGGGATATATATAAATAAAATAAGACTGTTGAATTCAGACATTTCATGTCAAAATATTTGTCTTGGTGTTGTTCGCCAATGGAATATATCTGATAACAAACCTCGCGAAGAATTCCTTTCGTAGTGCATACTCCTCTTAATGAATTGTAAAGGCTGGTCATTTTTTTGGGTGTGGACACTATTTTCACCAGCTCCGAACAGTCCGTTGCAAAGATAAATTCTGATTTATTCCATCTCTTTATACACTTTATTTCCCATATAAGATCTTCAAACTCGGCATGAAGTAGTGATATACTATGTCTTATATTCTTAACTGTCATCATTATATATATATATATATATATATATATCTCCTTCATAGATACTACACCACTGTTTTGTCCTGCAAATTTATATCCTTCCATGAACCATCTAAGAAACACCATGGTCCATGTATTTCCATATTTATTTCCTTTTGTATTTCTTTCATTACCAAATTTTGTGAATCCAACGAGATCTTTTCCTCCAATAATTCAGCTTCTTCCCATGCTCGTGATTCAGCTTCAACAATTTTCAATATACCTCTTGGATCCCTTTCAATATTTTGGAATAACTTTTCATTCCTACTCTTTCAAATATACAAAATTATCCATGGAAAATGATTTTTATGAATGTGTTTTGGTAACCTCCAAAATAAATAATCCATACTAGTAAAGATTCATGAGCTAGGAAAAATATTCAGGTTTGAGGGGATTGATGATAAATGTCCACATTTGGAATGCATGTGGACATTCGAAAATGATATGATTTATTGTTTTCACATTTTCTCCACATCTGACACATTAGGTATCACATTTTATTTTTCTTGATCTCAAATGTTTTAATGGTGAAAAAGACAGTAAACGGTATAAAATAAACGCTTAAATGGTAAAAAATGCAGAAGTAGTATTGAATACATACTAAAATAAATATTTGAATATAAATTAATTATTTAAAACTTAAATTAAATATTATAAAATATATAATATATTACTATAAAATATATTAAATTTAAAATAGTATACAATTTATATTTTATTTTTTAGATTTTAACATCTAAATTATTTTAAAATTTAATATATAATTTTAAAAATTGAATATATTATTTAAAAAAAATTCAAATACACTAATAATATAAGAAAATTTACAAAATACAATTATTTCTTATTTGATTAATTCTAGTATTCAAAACTATTATTATAATATATAATAAAATATATTTTTTTAATTTTAGATAATGTATATGATTTTTCAGCGGTTGGTTACTAATGTGGAGAAGAACCAAACTACTTGTCTACCTTTTTTCATTCATATGAAAGTACACTCTTCACTAGGGATTAGGCCTGGGCAAAAAGTCCGGAACCGAAATACCGAACCGAACCCGAATCGAAAAAAAGGAACCGAACCCGAACCGGCAAAATATCCGAATGGGTCCTAAACTTCTATTCTCAAAGAACCGAAACCGAACCCGACCCGAACCGAGAACCGAATGGGTACCCAGAATATCCGAACTACAATTATATATCAAAAATATTAGTTATATTTAGACTTAATATAATAGAATTATACATAATTATAATTACAAACTTAAATATATTGGTTAGTTTTAGATCAAAATAGCTAAAATATCTAAAATAAACGAAATATACGAAATTTTTTGCTATATTTTTTTAAATTTAACAATTTTTTTGTTCAAATTAACCAATTTTTATTTTTGTTTTATGATTTTTCGGATATCCGAACCCGAACCAAATCCGAATGGAACCGAACCGAACCCGGACCGAAATTATAAAATACCCGAATGGGTCTTATATGCCTAGACCCGAAAACCCGAAAATCCGAAAGACCCGAACCGAACTCGAACGGGTACCCGAACGTCCAGGCCTACTAGGGATGAAAATTCAGTTATTTTGAATTTTTCAAAAAAAATTGAAATAAACAGCAATTTCGACTTTTGGTAAAAAAAATTATTAATTTTAGTTAATTTGGGTAAAACTGATTATTTCAGTCGATTCAATTTACTCATTTTTCTATTTTTATATATTTCGTATATCTAGTTTAAAACCAATATAAATCGATCTAAATCTTAAAATAAATATATGATCAGTCAATCTAAACATAACTGAATCAGTAACCGAATTAATTTTAATTTTATTAAAATACATTAATAATGTATCTCTACTTATAAACTCAAATTATTAATTGGTTGTGTAAATTTTTATATTTATTATTTAAAATAATAATTTAAAATACTTATTGAAAATAATTAGATATTGTTTTTTTATACCACACAGCTAGAACTAGAATTGTTTTGCTTAATTTCAATCACGGTTTACTTGTATATATGAACCACACTTTCTGTTTTTGTTTCATATTTATTTTTCTTTCTATCAGTTGTGTAAAGTTCTGTTTCCCGAAAATCGGAAACGATAATATTAGGATATCTATTGAACCAAAAATGGTAAATTAGAATGTATTCATATGGTCTCAGGAGTCTGCACGCTCCCTTCTGTTCAAAACCACCAAACGTAACCAGTAAAATTATACTCTTGTCACCTGTTTAGCAAGAAGAAAAAACGGGAGAAAAAAGACTGAGTAATTGATTCAAACATAATTATCCAATAAAGACAGATTCAAGAAACCCACGATTTTGGCTTGCGCTACAAAATTACAAGAATCAAGTACTAAGCTAATATCACATTGCAATCAATCACTCGAAGGCACACTAACAACCTACCTCGCAAACATTGGGACTTGAACCCACAACCACAGGAACTTGAACCCGCACAACAACAAGGACTTGAACTCTCATACCAATCAGGACTTGAACCATCACACCAACCGAGACTTAAACCCACACACCAACAAGGACTTGAACCCTCACACCAACAAGGATTTGAATCCTCACACCAACCAGGACTTGAAACCGTACAAAACATGGAACCGAACCCGCAACATGCTCAATCAAAGCTGTTAATTACAAACAACATTTTTGGTTTAAGAGACATCCTATCTTATACGTTCTTTCAAGCACATAGCCGACATTACTTAACTTAAACTATTTAAGAAAGACAATATTAACAAAGGACTCGTGTCCCGAAATTGAGAAAGAGCAAGTAGAGATCACGAATGGTTCTTACCTTTACCACAACGACGACGACAAACTGCACATGAACATGAGATTGGACAATATTGTTGCTACAACTTTGACGACATGCGTCTCAATGCTACCAAGACCCAAATCAGTTCTCCTTCAACCAGAGTCTATATCTATGAATCTAGAATGTCTCTGTCAGCTTTTTGGTTAAGCGGAATCCGTTTGCCCAACTCAAAACACAGACTAATCACAGATTAGCAATATACAGACAAGTCTTACAAAACAAATCATAACTTTCAAACTGTGAATCGGAATTGGTCGATTCTTACCTTTTTAGAAATCTGAGACCGAGATATTTCCAACGAATCAACATACAAATTTGTATCTATCTGATGGTCGGAATTGTCTCAGTACTAAATCTGCATTTAGAAAAGTAAAAGATCGAAAAACGAGATTAGATCTCCGATCTAACACCATAGGAGATCAAAACAAGACATGTATATAAGGAAAAGAGAAGATAGAATGAGATTAAGGATTTACTTAACCACGAAGAAAAATTAAGAGATGACACAAAGAAGAAGAAGGAGATCGGAGATTGGAAGAGGCGGGCGGTGGCGCAATCTCCGGCTTGGCTGGTCGACGGCTGCAGTGAGGCTTCATCCGAACAGGGCTTCGCTTCCAAATCTTCTTGTAGAAAAACAAGGGAAGCATCTCTATTTGTAGAAAAAACCTAGGTTTAATTAAATGAGCTGAAGGCTTTCTCATTTTTACAATTTTTTTGTAAAAGCCCAAAACTAAACTAGGACTATTACAAGTTGTGTCTTTGCTTTTATGTTTCAAGTTTTTGTGTTTTCCGTTTGATAGATCTGGTGGCAGGACTTTCTTTTCCAACTTGGTTCGTGGCGGTAAAGTGATATATTTTTGGTGAGTACCTTCTAGCCAACCAAGATTTGTCAAAGACCAGTTTAGAAACGTGTCCTTTTGCGTTTCTCATCTCATTTTGGTTCTCTATTTTGTGTTAGTCTGGTCTTCTCAAGCGGTTGCGCTGGGTGGGAACCAGATTTAAGATCTGAGGAAGCGAGGGGATGTTTTATGTGGTGTTTTGAACCACTAGTTTTCATTTCATGTCAAGAAACAGCCAATGAAAACACTACTGCCACTACACTACACGAACATACAGTCGCCAAATTAGGACTTTGTAATATCTAGAGATATTCACATGACGTCACATGCACTACACCGCTACTTGTGATTTTTTTGTCGTCAAAACCAAAAAAGTACCATGTAACGTTGTAGTGCGGCCTTGTCTATGCTTTGGTCTTAGGTGGTCATCGTAAGATCTGAGTTCCGCGTATCCAAAGATAGCAAAAACTTTAGAGTTTTTGAATTAGGGATTCTAAAAGAAGAATTAAAGAACACGATGAGAATTAGGAAATTAGGGTTTGTATGCCGGCGTTTCCGAGATGGAAGCCGGTAAAGAAAGCTGTGTAAGTCGCCGAAGAGAAATTAGGTTAAAGTCGGCTCTAAATCTCTCGGGCTAAAAGTATTAAGAAAAGCCTCCTTTTTATTGATTTGCCGAGTTCCCCTTTTATAGAGTTACAAGTTGGTTTAACATATAAGAAAAATAGAAGATAAATACGAATATTTCCTAAACTCTCGCCTTTATCTTGACATGGAATATTTCCAATTTCTCGATGTCGTCGCGCGGCGCTTTTGTCTTGACACCTTCTGAACCCTAATGTAAGCCGGTTATCCCGAGTTCGGTTTAACCTAAGTTTTACCGCCTTGGGCTTTATTTCCGACTTTCCATTCTGGGCCGACCTAAATTCATGAATAGGCCTTCTTAGGAAAGTGCTAATCTTGACTCCAACAATAAGCCTCCCCCCCCAGTGTGGCGACTTGAATTCATGTCGGCATTACGAGGAGTTAACTTACGGTTTAAGAAATGATTTTCATAGGCCCATATTTGTCGTCCGGCGAACCCTATTTTTCTTTAGGCCCACATTCTTATCGGGCTGATCTGACTTGACTCGGACCGGTAATAAATTGAGTAACTGGTTTAGAACCGATGGAGGTTTTGATGAAACCGGAATTGATTCTCGGTTCAATCATCGGATAGGCGTGATACACGAAGCGTCGCCTAGGTAACGATGTGCCTCGATTTCTGCGCCGTCATTTTCACTATAAATAGTTCCTCCCTACTCCTTACTTCCTCATTTCGCTCAAGTGAAGAAGTTTCAAAAGGTAATATTCTCTCTGTCGTATTTATTTTCCGGCTATCTCTCCGCCGTTGCTCCGCCTTGTGTTCTTAAGATTTTTAGATCAAAACATTTCTTGTTGTTTGTGTTCTTCATCCGTTCTTCCGCGAATCATGTCTCTGATTCGTTGTTCGTCGAGCAAAGACAAAGAAATCGTTTCAGTTTCGTCCGCGGAAGACTCATCAAGTCGTCGATCTACTTCTTCTGCTTCCACTTCTTCGAGCACTTCGTCTGATTTGAGGAGCTGTCCTGCTCATTTTGAGATTGGAGAACTCCGGCATCGCTGCGAGACGTCACGTCAAACCGACGCTGCCGAGAATTCAGGTCGAGAAGATTCTACCATTCCGCAGCTACGAGACTCCGACGGTGATGAGGACGCCATCGATACTGATCAAGACGGTTCCTATGGAAATGTCTCTTCTCTTGCATTGTCCGGTGGTCCTAGAGAGTTGTATGATAACGTCTTTGGGACCCGATCTAATGCAGAGTCGGTTAAGTCTACGCTTCGAGGTTGTGGAGCAGACCCGAAGATTAAAGTCATTATTCCCTTCCCGCTTGATCGTCCTTGGAGTCCTCCGCCTGGCTACATGACCCTATACGAATCATACTTTATTAACACCAATTCTGGGGGTTGTCGCTGCTGGTTCCCGCTACCTGACTTGCTAGTCTCGTACTGCCATCGCCGCGAAATTGCCATTTCCCAGCTTTCGGCTGTCGCGGTTCGCCACATGGTCGGTCTCTTAATGCTAGGCGCTGAAGTCGGTGTTACAATAACTGTGAACATCTTTGAAGAAATGACGCCGATCAACGCTATGAAGACCAGTCCGGGATGCTTCGCGGTTAAGTTCAAAAGCGGCAATCGCATATTGACAAATGCCCCTAAGAAGATCAATAACTGGCAGAGATATTATTTTTTTGTCGAAATTTCTTCGTTAGTCGTCCCTGATGAACACATGGAACTTGTCAGGACGTCTTGGAACACAAATTTTGGTAGATGTCGTTCTAAATTTGCCGTCATTCACATGTGATGATTTACTTAATTCTTTTTTGTTATTGCAGTGCATTATCCTTTTCTCAAGCCATACCCTACCAACTACTTCCCAATCCTTGAGGAGATCCAATCTCTTGGCCTCCGCAAGTGGTCGGACCTTTCTCGGGATCATATAACCAGGACGCTTCCGCAAATATCCAAAGGTTCGTTTACCGTTTTGTGATAAGCGTACTTTGCCAGTTTTTTGAATTTTCATCCTCTCCTTTTCAGTGAAGTGGGATACCAAGGCGAAAGTCGCTCCTGATCAACTTGTGAAACCGACGAAGATGGGCAAAGTGAAGCGAATCAACTCTGTCGATTACTCCAAGGAGATCTCATCCCAGCCGTCTTGTTCCACCAAGCCGTCAAGAGGAACGGACGCACCTTTACTTGCTCAAGATGGTGGCCATCTTTCCGACGTTGGTGAGAAGTCAATCGCTCAGGTGGCGAATCCTCCTGGTCTTCCGCCTAAGGTTCCATCGAAGAAAAGGCCTGCAGAGGTCAGAACGGTTAAAGAGAAGCCAGCAAAGGTGTCCAAGACGAGCAGGCCGGTTGAGGACGCTTCTACCGAGATAGCGGCTGCTAGCGAGCCTGCTAAGCAGAAGGATCCGTGGAAGCGATTCTACAAATTTAAAGGGACTGTCCCGATTCGTCTGGCAATTCAAAACCCTTCGAATCTAACAAGGAACTTGTCCTGGTACGACCGAGGCGTGAAGTGAAAGAGGGAGAAGTCCGCCCTTCTATTCACAATTTCGCTTATCAGTATGCAAGCGAGGTTCCTTTTATCAACAATCCTCGGGCCTGCTTTGATATGCTGACGTGTGTGAAAGGAAATGAGTCAGATTGGCCGATCTTGGAGGAATTGCTTCATTCAGATGCTATCGTCAGGCTAAAACATGCCGAAGCTACCGTGAGTCTCTTATATTGAATTTTGTATTGTTTGCCGAGATAACGTTTTCCGCGTTATTTTCAGATGATCGCGGCCTCTAATCGTGTGGCTTTAGAAAGTTCCTGGGCACAAAAGAAGCTGGCTGACGCGGTCACTAAGCGGGATGATCTTCTTAAAAATATTAAAGAGGAGAAGAAGGCATTGGAAGGGAACAACCTGGTTCTCGAGGGTAGGCTCAAACAAGTTGAAGAGAAGTCGAAGGCCGACTTACTTAAATTTAAGTCGGAGAAACAGAAGCTGCAGAAATCCTGTCTCGACTTGGTTTGTAAAGAGAGGGAGAGAGTCGAAGCCGCTGCCAGGACAAAGGCGCAATCTCATTTAGATCTTATCCAGCGCTACATCAAGGATCAAGAGGATGCCGTTGCGCTTCAAGTTAAGCATGCTCAGATTTCTGGGCTTAAGAAATGTTTGGTAAAACTTAGCGGGCAGGGCGTGCTGATTCCTCAGGCCGTTTTGGATAAGATTGCCGTAGATGAGGTTGCGGTGGACGCGGAGTTGGACGACATGGATGTCGTGACGAAGGAAGAGCTTACATTCGTCCTCTCACCAATACATCATCCTCTTCTTGACCGCTCCCATGATTCTCCTCCTCCTGTTCCGTCGGATGTCGACCAGTTTGGGACAAATCGTGGGATAATTCCGGAGGCGGTTCCTGCTGACCTCGTTAAGTCTGTCCTTTCAGAGGTCACGGCTTTAGAAGGCGCTCCTAAGGTGCAGGATCAGACCGTTGAGAAGAGCGGATCCGAAAAGATTGGTGAACCTGAGAAGTCGTCGGCTGGGGCTGACTGAAATCCCATTTCTTTTGTGTCGGCTTTGTAATAACTTTTATTTTGATTTTGCAAACCTAAAATTCTTTTGTTTAATTTAGTCATAATTTAAATTAAGTTTGCTTTAAGCCTGATAGCGATTTGAATCAGTCTATCTTTGTTTTAAAGATTTTTTGTCAAACTTAATTAAACGGCGGTATGGAATATGCATTAAGTCGTGCTAATCCTGTCTAAGTTTGTTCTTGGACCGCTTTTAGACAGTTTAGTGACTTGAATACATATTCCTAATCGGATTGGATAGAGCTTGTTATCAACGAGTTTAAACAATTTAGTGACTTGTAATTAAGTCAAACTAATCTTGTATCTCGTCTATAGACAATTTAGCGACTTTCACTGGGGATTTGTTACCAGGTCGTGCTGCTATATTTAAATTTGCTCTTGACAAGCCAAATACCGATTTTTATGTGACCAAGTCGTGCTACTGTATTCAAACTTGTAGCGACTTTCATCACTAAGTCGTGTTATTGTATTAAAACTATTCTTGATAATTTTTAAACAAGTAGCGTCTTTCGTTTTATTTTGCCATAAGGCGGTTTGCGAGTCTTACAGATGCTCGGCTTTATTCTAAGGGCGGGAGAATGCGCGAGTCTTTTGTGCTCGACTTATTTGTTATCTCCAACCGCGAAGAATTTGCGGGACGGATCCCAGCTTTTCCTTACCACGATGTGCACCTCGTGCGCAAGGAAGACCACACCCCTGGCCAGGAGGCATGATGCTAATAACGCGAGTCTTTCTGCGAGTCCTAGACCCGACTTTTGCGAACTAAGGAGCTCGGCATTCTGCGAGTTTCTTAGACTCGTCTTTGTTTTTCGGGTTAGATCCCGGCCATTTGTTAGTATTTAAGAATATTTTGGCTTTTAAATAAAAGGACTGACCTGATTTTGGCTTTTCGGTGAGTTTTCAGGGCGGTATATATACTGTAAAATAAAAATTTTATTAGATTTGCGACTGTGCCAATGACGGCTGCCTACGTATCTTCCGAGGAAGAATGAAGTCGCTCGTAGTTCACAATACATCTTTTTTTTTTTTGGCCTTAGCCTTGCCGCCTTAGAAGTACTCTTTCAGACTCGCCGAATTCCAGGAACGCGGTAAAGCTTCGCCTTTCATCGACTCAAGCTCGTAAACTCCCGGTTTGACGACTTTCGTGACTTTGTAGGGTCCTTCCCATTTTGCCCCGAGTTTGTCTGCTCTCCACTCTTTGGTGTTTTCGTAGACTTTGCGGAGGACGTAGTCACCGACTTGAAAATGTCGCTCCTTTACTTTCTAGTTGTAGTACCGACTTGCGAGTTGCTGGTAGTTCTGTATTCGAAGTAGGGCTCGGTCTCGTTCTTCTTCTATGGTATCGAGAGCTTGGATCAGCATTTTTTCGTTGATCTCAGTATGATGTGGCATAAGAGATCGGCGGAGAGTGTAAATGTTTGCTTCTGCTGGTACCATTGCTTCTACGCCAAAGGCTATGGAAAAAGGGGTAGCTCCGGTCGCGCGGCGCGGGGTCGTTCTATGTGACCAAAGGACTCCATCTAGCTCGTCAGCCCAAACTCCATTTTTGATTTCAAGGCGTTTCTTTATGCCGGCAATGATGGTCTTATTCGTAGCTTCAGCCTGTCCGTTGCCTTGCGGGTATCTTGGTGTCGATTTGCTAAGACGTATATCCCATTTTTTGCAGAATCCTTCAAATGTGTTCGAGATGAATTGCGACCCGTTGTCTGTGACGATCTCATACGGAAATCCAAACCGACATATGATGTGTTTCCAAACGAAGTTCTGGACCTGGACATCATGGATTGCGGCGTAAGCTTTGGCCTCTACCCACTTTGTGAAGTAGTCAGTCATGATAAGCAAGAAACGCCTTTGATTGGATAGTGGTAACGGTCCGACAATGTCCATGGCCCATCTCATGAATGGGTAAGCCGCAGTCGAAGTTGTAAGCAGTTCCGTGGGCCGATGTATGAATGGTGCATGACGCTGACACTTTTCACACTTGTTGGAATAAGTCTCGCAATCAGCTATCATAGTCGGCCAATAGTGACCGTTTAGCTTGATTTTGAGAGCAAGGGATCGACCTCCAGAATGATTGCCGCACTCTCCTGAATGTGTTTCTTCGAGAACCCGACTTACTTCTTCTCCGTGTATGCATCTGAGAAGAATCTTGTTGGCTGAGTACTTGTAGAGGACGTTGTTGTGTATCGTGTACCGTGCACTTTTGGCTTTAAGTCGTCGCGCTGCCCATTTGTCTTCTGGAAGCTTTCCCTCCGCAAGGTAAGCTTTTATTTCTTGTCGCCAATCCTCATTTTTGTCTGTTAACAGTGCGATGAGGCCAGCGGTTTTCGCTTGACTCTCAAGGCACATGTCGTTTTTGCCGTCTTGTTGGGTTAAAACATCATCAGGTTCTTCGTGAGTTCTTTCAGGAGGCGAGATAATTGGTTCATGGATCGTGTCCACTGGAATCCGTCGACATAGATCGGGATTTGACGCCATAGATGCCAGTGCATCTGCCAAAGCGTTTTCTTTTCTCGGTATCTGGACGATGTCAAAGAATTCGAAGGAGCCGGTAAGCTCTAACGCCGCGTTCTGATAGGCTTCCATTCGTTCGTTTTTTGTTCCATAATCTCCGTTGATTTGGTTCGCGACAAGCATGGAGTCGCAATGAGCCAATAGATGTCGTACTCCGTTTTCTCTGGCTAGCCTAAGACCGGCCAATAAAGCCTCATATTCGGCTGTGTTATTAGACGCCGTGAAACCCAATTTGAATGATTGCTCTAATTCTTCTCCGGTTGGTGATATGAGACGTATTCCTATCCCGGCTCCTTTTTTGGACGAAGCGCCATCAACAAATAGTTTCCAATTCTTGTCTTCTATCTCGGTGCCGACATCCAATTCAGGTGATAATTCTACGAGGAAATCAGCTATTACCTGCAACTTGGCAGTTATCCTGTTTCGGTATTCGATATCGTACTCGCTTAGCTCGATTGCCCATTTAGCCAGGCGACCAGACTGTCCTGGACTGTGCAAGATTGTCCGTAGGGGTTGGCTACTTAGCACAGCGATAGAATGCGACTGGAAATAAGGCCGTAGTTTTCGTGCCGGGATAACAACTGCAAGGGCCAGTTTTTCTATCGCGGGGTATCTGGTCTCGGCTCCATTCATCGTCTTACTTATGTAAAAGATTGGCTTTTGTTCTCCTCTGTCTTCTCGAACCAGCACACCGCTGACCGCAGTCGTGGAGACCGCGATATATAGGAAGAGCGTCTCGCCGTTCTCGGGTTTTGACAATATTGGCGGGTTTGATAAGTAATCCTTGAGCTGGGTGAAAGCTTCCTGACATTTGTCGTCCCATACAAATCTCTTGTTTCCTCGTAGGAGTTCGTAGAAAGGCAAGCATTTGTCCGTTGAACGGGATATGAATCTATTCAAGGCGGCTATGCGGCCTGTCAAACGCTGTATTTCTCGCGTATTTATGGGAGATGGTAAGTCGATTATGGCCGTGATTTGTTTCGGATTTGCTTATATTCCTCTTTGGGTCACTACGTATCCGAGGAATTCTCCTGACGCTACTCCAAACGTACATTTGGCCGGGTTGAGCTTCATTCCGTACAGGTTGAGGATATTAAAACACTCCTTCAAGTGGCCGATGTGCTGAGAGGCGATCAAAGATTTGACCAACATGTCGTCAATATAAACCTCCATCGTTGTGCCAAGCTGGCCGGCAAACATCCGGTTGACCAACCGTTGGTAGGTGGCGCCGGCGTTTTTGAGGCCAAAGGGCATAACCTTGTAACAATAAGTACCTCGTTCAGTGATGAATGCCGTCTTTTCTCGATCGTCTGGGTTCATAAGGATTTGGTTGTATCCTGAGAACGCATCCATGAATGATAGTAACTCGTTTCCAGCAGTTGCTTCGACAAGTTGGTCAATGTGTGGTAAGGGGAAGCTATCCTTTGGGCAGGCCTTATTGAGATCCGTGAAGTCGACACATACTCTCCATTTTCCGTTTTTCTTTTTGACGACCACCGGGTTAGCTAGCCAGTCGGGGTATTTGACTTCCTGTATTGAACCGGCGTCAAGTAACTTTTCTACCTCGTCGTTGACCGCTTTAGCCCTTTCAGGACCGAGCTTTCGCCTCTTCTGCTTAATTGGTTTGTAAGTCGGGTCGACGTTGAGTTCGTGGGTTGTGATTGTCGGATTGATGCCCTTCATGTCCTTGACCGACCATGCAAACGTTGTGACATTTTGCTGTATGAAGGCGATCAATTCCTTTTTGATGTCTTCGGGCAACTCGGCGCCGATCCCTACACACTTGCTCGCGTCAGAATCGTCGATGACGATTTGTTGGATTAGTTCCTTCTCAGGTCCTTTCCTTCCTTGTTCCGCATTGATCATGCACGAAGGTACTCTGATCTTATGTTCCCTCACGAAACATGACCGACTCGCCCGTTGGCATCCTTTAACCGTCTGGATTCCCTTAAGTGTTGGGAATTTCAGACACTGGTGATAAGTTGACGATACCGCCTTCATACTGTATAGCCATGGAGTTCCCAAGATCACGTTGTAGCTTAATCGTCCCGATCGTATATGTCGCTTCGCTCGTGAAGCCGGCGAGCGGCTTGGCCTTCTGTTTGATGTCCTCCTCCTTGATTTCCATCTTCTTGAGTGTGTCTAGGAAGATCAGATCTATTGAACTACCTATGTCGATTAATATTCGAGATACCTGACAGCTTCCGATGAGGAGTTCGACCACTAGTGGATCGTTATGAGGATAGTGGGTCCCATATAGATCTTGGTCGGTAAAGGTGATAGGAGGATCGTCTGACAAGATTGGCTGGGGCGCCTTTTGCGTGGCTAATGCAAGACGTTCGTACACCTTGATTGACCGAACCGAGTCGTTTACGGAGATGAGACCGCCCATGATCATGTTGATTCTTCGGATGGTTTTAGGAGTTTCCTCTGCGTCCTTTCCCCTTCTTCTTCTCGATTGCGTTTCAAAGTTATGCTTTTGATACGCCGCTGTTGTTTCCGTTGCTTGGGAGCCTGTTCATCTGTTTTTCCTTCCCCTTGCTGCCCAGACTCTTCTCTTCTTAACCTGTTGATCACCGCTTTGATTTCTTCATCGGACAGCCGGGCGTAGAGTGCGTTTCTGAGGTTCCGGCATTCGGCAGTGTCGTGCGACGTAGCCTGATGGTATTCACAGTACTTTTCTCCAGCGGCGGGGGCGGCTTGCTGTGCCTTTCCCTTTCCCTCTTTGTTTCGTTTGTTCCACGGTTTCGATGATCGAGGTTTATCAGCGTTATCGACAACCATCGTTGTCTTGGCACCTTTGTCGTAGTGTTGCCTAGGTTCCCTTTCTTCCTTTTTGTATGACTGCTTAAGCGTGCCAAACTTCCTTGCAAGAGCCACCTTCTTCTCCTCCAGCTCTACAAATTTGTTTGCTCGGTGGAGGGCGTCTTCGATGGTTAACGGCGGATTGACGACCAAATCTTGGTAGAACGGTGACTCATGCCAGACGGCGTTTGTTAGTGCCGCGATGATGAATTTGTCTGGGGATTAGCTCGCGTCATTGTCGCTTTGAATCGGTCTATGAAGGTTTTTAATGTCTCTTTCTTTTCCTGCGTCATGGCCATTAACGCGTTCATCGATGTATCTTTGTTTACGTAGGCAAATTGATGTCTCACGAACGCCTTCGTTAAGTCCGAGAATTCGTTGATCGATCTGGGTGGGAGCCGGGAAAACCAGGTTAGTGCGTCTCCTTCTAAAGTTTCTGAAAACAACTGGCAGAGGCCGATGTCGCGTTCTCTAGACGATGTGAATCGCGCTTTAGCCGCCATAATCTTGAAAATCGTCAGATGAGTTGCGGGATCTTTCGTGCCGTCATACATCGGTAATCTGACCTTCTCTTTTTGGCGTATGTATGTGTCCGTAATACGCGACGTGAATGGTGTTCTTCGAGTTTCCTCGATGATCCGGTCGATCTTAGGGGCGGATCCTTCAACGTTGTGAACTTTGTCTTTCAGTTCTTTCATGGTATCTCTAAGTCCGGTTAGCTGTTTCTCGACATGGTTGCGACTTGCTCCGCGAGTAAATGTTTTATGAGTTTCCCTGTGCGATGTACTTCGCTCGTGGCGATAGTTATCACGGTACAAGTCTTCCTCATAATGCGAATTTCGTCTGTGATGCCGGCCCCGTGTCTCGTAGTCGGTGCGCTCGTCCTTATCGGGTGAGTACCTCTCGTCGCTCCAGTCGTGCTGCCTCCGACTTCCACTCCGTTTGGGTTCTTCGGACTCTTCTTTCCGATGTGAGCCCCGTTTTCGAGTATCCTCCTCATCGCGTTCTTTGCGTGAGTTGCTTCTGGATTCACTGCTTCGGCTTTGTTCTCGGTGGCTCTCCTCAGAGGTATCGTAGACTAGTCGTCTAGCGACTTTGTCTTTTACTTTTGGAGGTACCTCTCTCTTGGACTTCCTTGACTGTTGGTCCGAACGGATCTTTGCTTGTTCTGACTGCAATAAATCAATCTTTTCCGAAAATGTTTGATCAAATCGTTCTGTGATTCGATTTTGGCCATCAGAGTAGCTAGAACTTTGTCTCGCTCGATTTGTTCTGCTGTTTCGCTGAGTGACAGGACATGTTTACCGTCATCTCGAGCTTTCTTCGATTTAGTGGCGTCCCGCGGCTGTTTGCCGTCATGCGCCGTATCGTCTTCGTGATCACTTTGGTCGTAATCACTGCCTTCATGATCGCTTAGGTCGACCCTTGGGTTTTCCGGATCGATTTCGTTACGATTTCCTGACATCTCGTTCAGAAATTTCTCTTAGAAATCCCCACAGTCGGCGCCAATTGTAAGATTTGAGTTCCGCGTATCCAAAGATAGCAAGAACTTTAGGGTTTTTGAATTAGGGATTCTAAAAGAAGAATTAAAGAACACGATGAGAATTAGGAAATTAGGGTTTGTATGCCGGCGTTTCCGAGATGGAAGCCGGTAAAGAAAGCTGTGTAAGTCGCCGGAGAGAAATTAGGTTAAAGTCGGCTCTAAATCTCTCGGGCTAAAAGTATTAAGAAAAGCCTCCTTTTTATTGATTTGCCGAGTTCCCCTTTTATAGAGTTACAAGTCGGTTTAACATATAAGGAAAATAGAAGATAAATACGAATATTTCTTAAACTCTCGGCTTTATCTTGACATGGAATATTTACAATTTCTCGATGTCGTCGCGCGGCGCCTTTGTCTTGACACCTTCTGAACCCTAATGTAAGCCGGTTATCCCGAGTTTGGTTTAACCTAAGTTTTACCGCCTTGGGCTTTATTTCCGACTTTCCATTCTGGGCCGACCTAAACTCATGAATAGGCCTTCTTAGGAAAGTGCTAATCTTGACTCCAACAGTCATCGGTTAGTTGGGTATTATTGGGAGTTTAGCAGGCGGATTCCGAAACCCGTGTCAGGGTCATAGCGGCTTCCGAGAGGTATGTGCTATTTTGTGTTCTCGTGGCTTCAATAGGGTGGAAGCATTATAATGAGACATCGTAGATAGCCACACCAAGAAGTTATTCGTGCTAGTTATCCGCTTCCAATGATATTTTGACTGTATTGATTGGCCTTAGTTTTAAGTCTTTGTGGTTGTCCTGTTTTTAGTCTTGTTTGTGTCTTTGGTCTTGTGTTTTTTTCGTATCTCATCTTTGTCTTCGGGATGTTCGTTATGTGAATATCGCCGGCTTTACCTTTGGAATGATTGTGTTCCTTTCTAGCGTTGTATCCCACTCTTATATCCGACCCCTGTATTCAAAAGCTGTATTTCAGCCTTGTTTAATAAATAAACAGATGATAAAAAAAAAAAAAACAAAAAAACGTTGTAGTGCATGTGCCGTCATGTGAATATATTGTCAATAATCAAAAGCCGTTTCTTTAAAATTATTTTACCAAAAAAAAAAATGTAAGCCTATTTTACCCAAAAAAAAAAATGTAAGCCTGACCCATCTTTTTTTTCTTCTTCTTTTGATTGATGTGGGTATCTGGGTTTACAGAAAAGTTCGGATTAATCTTCCATAGAAATTCCAGTTTATAAATAAACTTTTTTTTTGAGTATTCAACTAGGTCGAATTTTTTTGAATATTCTAATACTCTGAAAACAAAAATTTATATCCACGTGAATGTCTAAAGAAATATGTTTTAGTTTAGCATAGCAAATGATCGAATCTAAAATGTGTTGATATCTCAAATCTATTTTTTTAGTACTTGACCACGAAACTTTAGATAGCATCATCAATCTAATAAAATGGCATTCCCATAATCATGGTCACTATTATTCAAGATCATTGGATAGTTTTTTCGGGTATATTTCACATTTTTTATTTTTTTCTTGCATTTTTTGTATTTTTTGAAGTTTTTATACAATTTTGTATTTTTTTGTAGGTTTCATCTGTAAAAAATCAATTTTATCTCTCATAGATAGATGAAAGAAAAAGGAAAAATACACTCTCGCGGTGGATATGTTTCACATCCATCGAAAACTATCCATTCTTTTTTATTATTATTTTTTTTTTTTCCTTTTCATTCTTTTTCTTATTTTAACATTTTTTCACCCCTTGTTTTTTAAACGGTTGATAGGATGCAATAGGTAAGGTTTCCGGCCATATAGACCGCTAGAATGGAGATAAAATCGGTCGATGTACCGGAATTCAAAAAAAAAAAAATCGAACTTAATACATGAATTGCGAATGAACAGTCACTGCAAGAAAACAGGTCACTAACCGACGGATTTTCTGACGGAAATTATACCATCGGAAATCCGACAGGTTACCGACAGATATCCGGCAGTTAAAAGGTTGTCGGAATTGCGTCGGTATATACCGACGGAACCAAACACCGTCGGTAATTTTCCGACATATTTCCGACATGAACGGTAGTCTGTCGATAATCCGTCGGGAAGCCGTCGGGACGTAAAAAACCCCAGAAGAACGGACTCGGATACGAGACCTCTTGATAGTTTAAATCAATTCCCAAACCACTGTGATACGTTGTGTTATTCGTTTATGTAATTCAACGTTAGTTATATATCTTGAAATTAGTATATTATTTATAAAAAAACAAATTTAATTTATTAATCAAAGAAAGAAAACACAAGTTCATTATTACTTAAAACAAAAATTACAATATTAAAAAATTTTAATTGTTATTATTCTGTCGTCTCCCTCCATTGGTCGACCATGATGTTCCACTCTCCCGCCGGAATTCAAGCCGGTCTTCCTTCACCCCCCCCCCCCAATTGCCACTGGAGCTTCATCCGCCGCATCTTGGTTTTGAAAACTTTCCTTGCCATCCGGTGAAATTCTCGCCAAACAATGAAAACATTATCCGGAGAGAATGTATAGTATGCCTGAAAAAGAAAAAATTAATTGTGTAACATAAAGTTTTAAATTATAATATTATTTAAGAAACCAAAATAACTTACAAGAAAATCAATGAACCATGAAGTTTTTAGGCTCGTCAAGACGTTGTAGTACGTCAGATATCGCCCAGACCAGCGATTCTCGATGATGTCGCTGATGACGGACTGGATGACCACATTGGATCCAAACCAAACGGCCCAGTGGACTTGGCAAGATGGGTCGAGATTTGGCAACGACTCCCGACCAGGTTCCGCGATCATTTGTAGGACGCTAGTGCGGGCTTCGGCAGAAAATAGACGTAATTCATAATTTTTTTCTTTTAGTTTTTGTTGATGGAAAAAGGGAGAATCTCGGTTGTTATTTACGCAAAATTTTCCGACAGCAAAACCGTCGGAAACACGTCGGATTTCGGATTTATTTCCGAAGCGACAATTACCAAAAAGTTGCCTTGGTAAGAGAGGAGAGTAAATTCTCCTTTTTGACCGTTTACCCAATTTCCGACGGATTACCGACAGATTAGGGATTAACCGTCGGTTTTCTGTCGGTTTTGCCTACTATCGGGATTCCGTCGAAAACCGGTAATATTACCGTTGGGCCGACATAGCCGTTCTGTATTACTGTTGGGCCGCCAAATTTTCCGACGGATTACCAAAGCTAACGGCTAGTTAATTCTCCCTCGGTTTTCTGTCGGTTAATTTCCATTATATACCAACCATTTTTCCCTTCTCCTCTACACCACTCTCTCTCTATCTCTCTCTCTCTCTCTCTCTCTCTCTCTCTCTCTCTAATAATATATCTTATTAGGGCAAAATATCTTCCTCTAATTATTTTAGATCGTGGATGGACGGATCGAGGATTGATGAGATGATGAACTTAGTGCATAAACCATATGCACTCGGTATTGTGGAATTCATGACGATGGCTTGCAATCAACATCATACGCAGAAAACCGGTAAGATGAAATGCCCATGTACTCACTGCAGAAATGTTAGAAATCCTACGATTGGCGAAGTATGGCATCACTTGTACTCAGTTGGGTTTATGGCTGGCTATAAGATTTGGTATCTTCACGGGGAAACATTTGATGGTGCTAGTAGTAGTAGAGAACCTTTTGGTAGTACTAGTATGCGGGAACCTATTGTTAGTTCTAGCGAACATTATAATATGGAGGATGAAGATGTTGGTGTAGGTACCGTTCAGATGGTTAATGATGCATTTAGAGAACCTCTATAGGCAGTAGGTGAATATAAAATTCCTAGAGTAGAGGAGGAACCTAATGTAGAAACTAGGAGATTTTTTGATATGTTAGATGCAGCGAAGCGTCCGCTTTATGATGGTTGCAAAGAGGGACATTCGCCATTATCATCAGCAACTAGACTAATGGGAATAAACACGGACTATAATTTGGCGGAGCCATGTGTGGATGCAATTTGCGATTTCATAAAAGATATTCTTCCTGAAGATAATCTTGCCCCAGGTTCATACAACGAGGTCGAGAAACTTGTTAAAGGGCTTGGATTACCGTATCAGATAATAGATGTTTGCATCGACAACTGTATGATATATTGGCGAAAAGACGAATACCGCTTGGAATGTAAGTTCTGTAAGAAACCGCGCTTTCAGGATACAAGGGGAAGAGCTAGGGTTCCATTCAAGAGAATGTGGTATATGCCGTTAACCGATAGGCTGAGGCGCTTATACCAATCAGAGCGAACTACAGGGGAAATGAGATGGCATGCTGAGCATATAAGAGGAGCAGAGATTGCACATCCGTCTGATGCTGAAGCGTGGCGACATTTTCAGAGCGTATATCCAGATTTTGCATACGAGCCACGTAACGTGTCCTCGGATTATGCACGGATGGTTTCAACCCGTTTGGAAGGCATGGGAGACCATATTCGTTATGGCCAGTTATTTTAACTCCATATAACCTACCACCAACTATGTGTATGGGGCGAGAGTTTCTTTTCCTCTCCGTACTCGTTCCCGGTCCAGAGCATCCGAGAAGATCACTTGATGTATTCTTGCAGCCGTTGATACATGAGTTGCAAATTTTATGGCTGCCCGGTGTTGTAGCCTATGATGTCTCATGCAAGGAAATTTTTTTGATGACGGCGGCATTAATGTGGACCATAAGCGATTTTCCGGCTTATGGCATGTTATCAGGATGGACAACGCATGGAAGGTTAGCATGTCCGTATTGTCAAGAAAAGACCGATGCATTTCAGCTGAAGAACGGACGCAAATCGTGTTGGTTTGATTGTCATAGGAGATTTCTACCGCAGGATCATCCATACCGGAAAAATATTAAACTTTTTACAAAGAAGAGGAAAGTGTTTCGATGATCCTATTCTCCAAGAAAGTGGGTCGGTTACTTTGGGCCTCTTAGAAACCTTTGGTGCGCTAAGAGCTCGTGAATGTGGTGGAAAAGGACATGAGAATGTATATTTATATATCATGGTTTTTACCGGTTTTATGCCATGATATAAGTCTGTTTTAGAGTCTATTAGTGTTTCTTTAGAGTCTTTTGCAGGTCTTATTAGGTACACGTACGTTTGGAGCAAAAGTGGAGATTATGGAGCTAATTGGAGCACTTTAGAGATTTGACCCGAGAGGTTGTGTTCACTGTCCAAAACAGAGTACTGTGTCGATCGTTGCACACCTGCATCGATCGATGCACAGCGAGTTGGGCCAGATTCTCGGCGGCTTAATGAAGAATGCCAATATTGCAAAGATGCCCAGAAGTTCTAGATATTTACACAGAAGCCCCAAGTCGTGTTTTAGCTATTTAATTAGGTTTTTGGCTTCAGTTTTAGATACGCGATCATAACTTAGAGCAGAGAGTTTTTAGAGCTTTTGGGGCTGATCTGATCCTGTACTACATACGTTTTGGAGAAGTTTTCGAACCCCTTTTATATTCTAATCTCTTTTATAATTTCTATTAATTCATTGATTATGTTTACATCATCTATGTCTGAGTAGTTTCATAGTTAGGTTTAGGGTTTCTCAGAGGGATTTCATGACTTGCTAGATATAATTAATTCAGTTAAGGATTCACATCAATAGGATGTTCTTCAAACTAAATTGTGTTTAATGCTAGTTCTAACCTGATCAATTAGAACCTAGATCTTAGGTTGCTAAATACGACACGACAGTGTGGTTTAGAATCTGAACTATTTAGGTTGAGCAATTTAATTACTCGCAAAGGAATTTGGTTTAATTAGATTGTGAACATATCGAACTTGGAATTAAAGCTGGTTTAAACTGTTAGTAATTGCAAAGGAATTTGGATTGCTGCACTTAGACTTAGAGAATTCTCGCAACGACAGTTGGTTAATTCTATATCCGTGTTTGAGTTCTAGAACTATGTTTAATTAGATCCTGACTGAATGATTTATCTGCTTGTCTGATTTCCTGAGAACGCCCTAGACTTAGCGCCCTTAGTTTATTGCCTACAACAACAACCTGCTACTTGTTTACTTTCTTACTTGCTTTTAGTTAATTCAATACAACTTGCTTTTTGCTTTCTCCTAGTTTTGATCTCTTTAAGTTCTTGATCCTATCGTTGCCAAGAGTCCTCGTGGATTCGATCCCTAAGTACTACATTGATATACTGTGCACTTGCAGTTAGCATAGGGTAAAACTTTAGACCTATCAATTTTTTTGGCGCCATTGCCGGGGACTCTTAGAGTCTTCGATAGCTTCGAACTTAGGGTTTTTACTAGGATTTTTATTTTTATTTTTGTTTACTGATTTTTTTTTTATTTTTCTCTGTTTTCTCTCTGTCGCAGGTTTCGAAATCGCATAGCATCGACCGTTGCACTTCTTGTGTCGATCGACACTAGGCGATTAGAGTTGAATCGATCGTTGCACTTCTAGCATCGATCGTTGCTTGGCGATTACAGACGGTTTATGCAGACGCGTGATACCAGAAGTAATCCGAACACTAATCTCGTAAACCTCCAACTTGAAGAGCTTGCAAGACTAGAGAGGACCAACAGAAGAGTTAGAAGAACAAGGATGGTTGTTGAACGTGTGATCATAAAGCCTGATGCTCAAGGTACCCTCAGGGACCGACACAACAATCCTTACAATGCTGCTGGAGAACCGATAGATGCTGAAGGGAATGTCATCCCTGATCCTCCAGAGCAACCACAGCCGCAGCAGGAGCAGAACCAAGGTCAAGGACAAGGCCAAGGTAGACAGATGGTTGTCCACGAGAGGATTTTAGCTGACTATAACCGTACGGATGAGTTTCATGCTAACCGGTCAGCTCTTGTACTTCCTGAATTTGAGAGGAATGATTTTGAAATCAAAACCGTCTACTACTCTCTCCTGAGGCAGAAAGCCTTCCATGGCTCTCCAAGTGAGCAGCCGATGGATCACATAGATGAGTTTGAGGGCATAGTCACTGGAATAAAGTACGATGGAGTTAACCAAGACTATCTGTTCCTCAAGCTTTTCCCCTACTCTCTGGCTGGAGATGCTGCAGCCTGGCTGAAACAACGTCCATCTGGGACGTTTGTTACTTGGGCCGCTCTGAAGAGTGAGTTCCTGCGTCATTTCTATGATGATGCCCGCTCAGACCAGTCCAGACAGGACATTCTCACCTTCACCCAAGGTCCAACAGAGCCTCTTAAGACAGCCTGGATGAGGTTCAAGAACTACCAACAAGACTGCCCGCACCATGGATTCACCGAGGTAACACTTTTAGGCATCTTCTTTAGAGGAATAGATCTTCCATATCAGACTGCGTTGGACAATTCTAGCAATGCCAAATTTAACACTAGGACTCCTGCTCAAGCTAAGCAGTTGATAGATAATCTGGTAAGCAGTAATAGCTGCAAGACTACTGATGAGAGAAGGAAGAAGTCTGGTGGGAAGATGGAGAATTCTGAGATAGCTGATATTAGATCTAAGTTGGACACTGTATGCAATCTTCTAGTTGGGAAGAAAGCTGTCCACTTTGCTCAAGATGTTGAGATGATCAATGATGAAGGAGATGATCAGGAGGAGGATGTGAATTACATCAGAGGATCTGGTTTCCAAGGAAACAGGTTTGGTAATCTGTCTGGTAATAGGTTCTTCAATGGAGGACAGAAGAGTGCTTTCAACAACAACCAAAACTCTTCTGGATTTGGACAGACTAGTGGATTTCAGAAACCTTTCCAACAAGGTAATCAGAGGACTTATGGATCTTCCTCTTACCAAGCACCTCCTGTAGCTACTACTCATGAGAGTAAGATGGAGGCAATGATGGAACAGCTGCTGGAAGGACATACCAAAATTTTTGTGGACTGCAACAAGAAGTTAGATGCTGTCTATGAGGATCTCAATGGGAAGTTTGAGTCTCTAAACACTCATGTGAAGCAATTGGACACTCAGGTGAGCCAAATTTCTAGCTCCATCAAGGGAAAGAGTGTTGTAGACACCCATATTAAGGCCTGGTCAGTGTAAGTTGATGATGGATCACACCTAGGTGAAAGATTTGAGCTAAGTACAGCTGAAGTGGTAGAAGAGGGTGAAATTTCGGATTATGAGGAAAATCTCTCGGGTAGAATCTGTGAAAATTTGACTGCATCGATCGATGCACCCTTAGCGTCGATCGTTGCAAGGTGTGGACAGACAGATTCACAGGATTCTTATGACATTGATGCAGATTAAGAGCTTAACCGCTTATTCCCTGGAGTGTCTGAGATAACTCAACATGAGATTTATGCACAATCTATTCGCTTATATCCTAAGGTATCTGAAGTGATTCAACAAGAGATTGATGAGCTTAAAGAGCTAGAGAAGATTGGTGAAGAGTTGGAAGAAATTCCACCATCTGATGATACACATTATCACCCTTGTGTGCAGAGATACTTGGGTAAGATGTTGCCTTTGGATGAGGAGCTGAAGGATTGGGTTATAGTTGTTCCTCAGCATATAAGTGATGTGCTATGGACCAAGGTTCCTAAGAAGCTACCTGATCCTGGGATTTTTGTGCTAAGTTGTTCTATCTTCGAGGATGGTTTTAAGCGCTCTCTCTGTGATTTAGGAGCTGCTTGAAGTCTTATGCCATACTCTGTGGCAGAGAAGCTGGGTATGATGGATTTTAGACCCACTAGGACCTCTCTTGTCCTAGCTGATCAGTCAATAAGGATTCCGGAAGGAGTTCTTGAGGACATCCCGGTGAGAGTTGGAAACTACTTGGTTCCAACAGATTTCTTAGTTCTTAAGTACCACAGTGAGCAGGATGATGCATTGATACTGGGTAGACCATTCTTGGCTACAGCTGGAGCAGTAATAGATGTGAGACACAGTCTGATAGATCTCCATCTAGGAGATGATCCACTGCACTTTGAGATGGACAAGCTGCGCAAGCCACTGATTGATGGGCAGACCTTCACCATTATGGATGAAGATGAAGAGCAGTCAAGTCACACAACGGTTTTGGATCCTGGGGAGCATTTCACTCCTTCTTTTCTTGGACACGTTCATTCCGATAGAGCTTACTCTCCGCCTTGGATGAGGAGACTTGCACAGAGACAATCAAAGTCTCTGTCAGGATCTCACGGTGCATGATTCCTGTTCGTCCGGTTAAGCTAATGACCTTAAACAAGCGCTGAGTGGGAGGCAACCCACTGTTAGGTTTTAGTATTTTTCTTTCTTATTTTTGGTGTTTTTCTTAGGAACTTACGTTTTGATTTATTTTTTCTAAGTTTTTAGATACAGAACCTGTCTGGAGATGTGTGACGATCGATGCACTTGTGCACCGGTCGTTGCAAGGAGATTATGACGAGGAGATGGGATCGCATTGTGACGATCGTTGCGGACCTGTGCAACGGTCAGTGCAAATGGTTTAATTGCAAATTAAGGTACGCGTGCTAAACCGGAATCAATTCGGTTCAACAGCATCGATCGTTGCTCATCAGCAACGATCGTTGCACCCACGACCAGGTAAGTGCCTTAAACCCTTTTCTCCTCTCTTCTTCTCCACTATCGCCGTCCGTACAACCGAGACTCTCATCACCTAAATCTCTCATTTCTTCATCGTTTTTGTTGATTCCAAGTGCTATTCTCCTTTTTTTTACACGCTTTATCTATTTTTCTAACCCATTCGAAGCAAATCCAAGGTAACGTGCCTCAATTTCATGATTTTTGGATTCGTTTTTAGGGTTTTAGAAATTGAGAATTTTGGCTTGAGGACGATGATCCCATGCTGTTATAGGCCTGATTTAGGATGATTGGTGATGGATTATTGTTGTTGGTGTAGTTTTAGAACGAATTTAGAAACGAATTTGAGGATTCATTGTCGGCTGTGAAATCGCCCTGCATCGATCGTTGCACTTGTGCAATGGTCGTTGCATTGCGATTTCACAGGGATATTCTGCCGAGACTAATATTGTTTTATCTTCTTGAATGTAGAAGCCTCCTCGACAATCCCATAAGCGTAGAACCACCGCAGCAGCAGCTACAGCTCACCATCAACGGCCACCTGAGTGGTTCCATCGAGACTCAGATCCTCCTGAGGATTATCAGAGAGATCAGGAAGTGATACGGCCACCATGGCCTAGAGCAGATGCGCTTCTGATTCCAACAAATAGGGTTTGGGGCGTGGAGATAGATGAGTTACTCAAGACCGACACCTTCACAGAGCGGCCATTGCTTGATGAGTGGGATGATTTTGACACATTGTTGTACAATGGTTGGTGCAACATGACGCTTAAGCCAACCAAGTTTGCAGATTACTCGACTTGCAGTAGTCTGGGGATAGATGAGCAGGTTCTTGCACTGTGTAAGGGCATTGGTCTGGGGACAATGCCAATGCAACCTTACGAGATGTACCCAGAGTTGGTAAGACAGCTGCTCGCCACCTGCAGAGTGATATACCCTACACCAGACAGCAGGAAGGCTTCAGGAGGTTTCTTTACCTTCATGTGCTTAGGAGCCAGGTATCGGATTCCCCTTCTCGATATCTGCAGGATTTACGGATTCAGCACTGAGCCGCAGCGCATTGCTATGTCACTTGAGTGGGATGTGGATGAGGATCAATATTTCTGGGAGTGTATCGGCACTGGTCGGTAGAACTCGAGGACCACACCGGTGATTAAGGTTAGGCATCCGGTTCTTAGATACGTCCTGTGCATCTTGGGATCCACTCTGTTGTGCAAGTATGAAGCCAACAAGATACGTAAGACCGAGATGGAAATGCTGTTCATTGGGCTGAGGGACCAGTTTGAGGATACAGTTCTGAGAGATCCCACTAGAGGACTCAACTTGGGAGCTGTCTTTGCTCATCATCTATGCGAGCTGCAGAAGAAGCCATTTGATGGTGTGGCACTGAGAGAGTAGGGAGTCTGCTTACTCCTATTTTCAGACATTGCAGGATTCCCTTAGAGGGAACAGAGCGTAATGACAGCTTGGAGTTCCTTGATTTCAGTCATCTGCAGAGTGCTACGTGGCTGAAGGAGGGACGAGTATGGGTCTATTACGACCCTGCCACGGTGAAGTGCGGTGTGGATCTTCCTGCTCCTGGCCTTACACAGATTGATACGCTGGATGCCTTGAGGTTTCAGCCTCCTGAGAGTGAGCAGCGCAGAGTCTCTTCTATGGCTCATCCGCTGGCAGAGCCTTCTACACGAGCTTCTACCTCCTCTGCCCCTGCGCATGCACCTGCTGCCCCTGTCGATGACATTGGACCTTTTCCCGAGCCTACGATGCCTTATGGTGATATGTCTGAGGCAGAGTGGAGAGATCGCTCAGATGGTATTCTACGGGTCGTCTGGAACTTCATGCGTAACTGCACTTGCAGGAGACAGCCACAGATACACCATCCAGTACCTTCACGACGCAGGCGACACTCTCCGACTCCCGGTTCTTCGAGTGGTACTGATCGTATTGATGGGATGGAGGATGAGTGATTGAGTATTGGCATCACTAGACTACGGTTCTCTGTATTTCTTTTTCTTTTCTTGACTTTCTTAGGATGTTTATGTTTGGATGATGTGTTTGCTTTGAGACTACTAGTTGCTTTGATTTTGCCTGTTTCAGTGTTTTACAGCTTGCAGGTTCGAAAATTTGGATTTTCTTACGGACTAACCTGCTAACTTGCTGACTGATCCGAGAAATCGCAGTGCGTCGATCGACACACCTTGTGTCGATCGTCACAACACGAAAGAAATCACATTGCAGCGATCGTTGCGGTCCTGAGCAACGATCGACACATGACGAAAAATCGCCAAGCAACGGTCGATGCATTTATGCAACGATTGATGCGTGTGCGACAGAGGTAAAAATCAGACAGAACTCAACACATCCATTAACATTTTTGTTTTCTTTTTGTCAACCCTTAGCTTGACACTACTGGGGACAGTGTGTCTTAAGTGTGGGGGAGGTGCTACTGACTTTCTCTTTCTGTTTTCTTAGAGTCAGACCATTTTTTTTATTGAGTCAAAACCAGTTTAAGTAGGAAACAATGAATTTTGGAGGAGTTAACAATATCTTGCAGGAACTTAAGTAACCATTGGGATGAAGTTGCAGGATCTATCTATGACTATTAGAAAACCCCATCACAGATCAACCTACTGAGAACACCCACATCACTTCAGGTATCAGAGGATCCTTTTACTGACTTCACCTTAATACTGACTTAATTTTCTCACCTAAGGGCTTGCTATACCTTGTGTCGGATTCCTTTGTTAGTTCTGACACAGCCTGTAAACCTGTCCTATTTGGTTCCCTTCTCCCCTTCCATTAAAAAAAAGGTAATAATAAACTGAGGATGAGTTAGTAACTCCGAAGTGGTCATGGGAGTAGTAGCAAACACTATTACCTTCTGTGCGATCCATGGAATGTGTCCAAAGTACACCCCCTTAACGGGAAGAGCACTGATAAAAAAAAAAATGATACCCAATGGGGAAAAATCAGAATGCTAAGGAAGGGAAAAGAGAAGTAAGGGACTAGAGAAAGATAGTATGGTGGTCTAGAGCTGGCAAGGTAAGAGTCCATGTGCCCTTTGATCGATACTCCTTAGGTGAGACCGCACTTAAATACTTGCAGAAGTCAGTAGGGTGAATTTGAATGCGTGAAAGTGATTGTGGAGTTTACTTAGGACATTTGCTAAGTGTGGGGGAAGTATATGTTGGTCTTGATGTCTTGCAGGTGATCCTTTCAGTGGTTTACTAAGGGAAATCTGAGTGTTGTTGCTTCTAGGACAAAAAGAGTTTCTGAAAGTTTTCAAACCTCTTCACCATGTCTAGTTCTTTGTTTTGCTTGAGGACAAGCAAATGCTAAGTGTGGGGGAGTTGATATATCATGGTTTTTACCGGTTTTATGCCATGATATAAGTCTGTTTTACAGTCTATTAGTGTTTCTTTAGAGTCTTTTGCAGGTCTTATTAGGTACACGTATGTTTGGAGCAAAAGTGGAGATTATGGAGCTAATTGGAGCACTTTGGAGATTTGACCCGAGAGGTTGTGTTCACTGTCCGAAACAGAGTACTGTGTCGATCGTTGCACACCTGCATCGATCGATGCACAGCGAGTTGGGCCAGATTCTCGGCGGCTTAATGAAGAATTCCAATATTGCAAAGATGCCCAGAAGTTCCAGATATTTACACAGAAGCCCCAAGTCGTGTTTTAGCTATTTAATTAGGTTTTTAGCTTCAGTTTTAAATACGCTATCATAACTTAGAGCAGAGAGTTTTTAGAGCTTTTGGGGCTGATCTGATCCTGTACTACATACGTTTTGGAGAAGTTTTCGAACCCTTTTATATTCTAATCTCTTTTATGATTTCTATTAATTCATTGATTATGTTTACATCATCTATGTCTGAGTAGTTTCATAGTTAGGTTTAGGGTTTCTCATAGGGATTTCATGACTTGCTAGATATAATTAATTCAGTTAAGGATTCACATCAATAGGATGTTCTTCAAACTAAATTGTGTTTAATGCTAGTTCTAACCTGATCAATTAGAACCTAGATCTTAGGTTGCTAAATATGACACGACAGTGTGGTTTAGAATCTGAACTATTTAGGTTGAGCAATTTAATTACTCGCAAAAGAATTTGGTTTAATTAGATTGTGAACATATCGAACTTGGAATTAAAGCTGGTTTAAACTGTTAGTAATTGCAAAAGAATTTGGATTGATGCACTTAGACTTAGAGAATTCTCGCAACGACAGTTGGTTAATTCTATATCCGTGTTTGAGTTCTAGAACTGTGTTTAATTAGATCCTGACTGAATGATTTATCTGCTTGTTTGATTTCCTGAGAACGTCCTAGACTTAGCGCCCTTAGTTTATTGCCTACAACAACAACCTGCTACTTGTTTACTTTCTTGCTTGCTTTTAGTTAATTCAATACAATTTGCTTTTTGCTTTCTCCTAGTTTTGATCTCTTTAAGTTCTTGATCCTATCGTTGCCGAGAGTCCTCGTGGATTCGATCCCTAAGTACTACATTGATATACTGTGCACTTGCAGTTAGCATAAGGTAAAAATTTAGACCTATCATATATGCAGCTGGTATGTCCCACAACTGGCACAAGCTGAGCATCTTCTGGGATTTACCATATTGGAAGAACCAGCTACTAAGGCACAATCTTGATGTCATGCACATTGAGAAAAATTTCTTTGATAACATCATGAACACTGTTCTCAACGTGCAAGGGAAGACGAAAGATAATGTGAAGTTTAGGCTTGATTTGCCTGAAATTTGTAATCGGCATGAACTTCATATTCAGAAGAACTACAAAGGAGAGCTAGGCATGAGATGCGTGGTTTTTTTGTGTGATTGGTACAACCCTATTATTGGGAAAGGTGTTTCAATAGATGAATTTGGTGTGACGTCAATACATTCGACTAGAAAGCTTCAAAAATATGACCCGTTCATTATTGCATCTCAAGCAGATCAGGTAAATACGTAGGTTTTAACCTTCATGTATTTTTCCTCCTTCGATTCTGTTTGCATATCATCATATGCTAATTTCTTCTGCTTAATTTCAGGTGAGTTACATCCCTTATCCTAGACTAACATACAAGAACAATCCATGGGTCACAGTTATAAAAATTTACCCGCGAGGAAGAGTTCAAGGCGTTGAACAACAGGAGCCACTACAAGCAAGGCAAAGTGATTACATAGCTCCTGTTGAAGAATCCCTTGAGGTTAATCTCTTTGTTGATTTTAGTCACTTCGGGAATGTTGTTCTCCATTCAGATTCCGAAGAAGAGAGGGGGGAATTCGATGACGGCGAAGATTCGATTTCATCGGACTACGATTCAGAAAACGATGAAGACTTAAGTATTTCTTTTCAAATATTTAAAAACAAACCAATAATTAAAATTGTTCTTTGTATTGTTGAATTTTTTTTTTCATTTTTGCTATTAACAGAATAAAGTTATATAGTTGAAGAAAATTTTTGACATGTCGGCAGACGTTAGCAATAAGAAATAAAAGTTACTAGACAAACGGTCACATCACAACCAGCGCAAATGGTCATAACTCTAATTTAATGTATATACGATCGCGGGTTCGAGTACTAGCGGAACCATATTTTTAAGTATTTTTTATTTCCGACGGATTTCCGAGAGGAACAAAATTTCCGTCAGAAATCCGTCGGTTATTTCCGACGGCAAACCGACAGAAAAAAATTTAGGGTTTAGGGTTTCAAACCCTAAACCCTATTATTGAGAAAACACTCGGTGGCTAATTTTAGTGTTTATATGAACACTGATTGACCTCCATAATCATAAAACCAACGTTATACATTATTCCAGAAATACGATGTGTGACGGATGAAATAGCTTCTTAATGTACAATGTTGTTTATGGGTAAACAGAACGGGTTTTAATATCAATTAACGGAGTACATATACATTACTACGTGAGTCATTTGGTTGTAAATGTGTTGAATACAATGTCATATATTGGTACTAGCGTTTAGCTATCTACATACCCTAACCCCTAAAGAAACCCTAAACATATTCTGTCAGATATCTGTCGGAAATTTCCGACGGATTTCTGACAGAGATATAAATATCCGTCGGAATCTAGTCAAAGGCTGCAATTACGTAGGCCTAATAAACCTGACTCTTCACTATGCGTTTCATGGAAACGTCTCTTCAGGTCATTTCCGACGGATGCCGTCGGAAAAATCCGTTGGTAATTTCTGTATAAGAATGTGACCGTTGTTTCCATTTTTCACAAACTACTACACTAACCGAAATGGATTTTGTCTATATGTCCCCTGATAATCGCGATTCTTATTTGCGGAAAATCCGTAAGCGGGGTCGGGGACATCTTCCTGTTCTTAACCCGTCCCGAGAAAACCGTTCCATTTGGTTCGGTTACCATGCAAGCATTTTGTACGCCATTAGAGAAATCATCGAGAATCATTGGTCGGGGAGTTCTGTCACGTACTATACTGTTCCCGACGATCTTTAGGCTGCATGGTTCAAACATTTTCTGGTAGGCTGTTAATCATTTTATTAAGTAATTGTGTAGTCACTGTGATTTTCTAATTTTTGTATTATTTTAACAGAATCACTTTAATTTTAGTCCTGATAACCTCTTAACCGTTTGGAGGGAATTCCATAAGACCGCTAGGCGATTTTTCCAAACAAAAATGAGCCGTTTGAAGTCACTATGGGAAAATGGCAAAGATAAACCGGAATGGATTTCCGCACGGTCCTGGAGACGTATAATCCGCCAGTGGAGCCAGACGGACACAGGAAATTGGTTCGAGAACCAGTTCCCGAATTATAATAACTGATCAGTCTGATTTTTTTTCTTAATTATGAAATGGTGCTAGTTCTTTAAATAAAACGTAATGCTTTGTTTTCGATTATGAAATTTAAATGATGGTTTTGCAACAATTAAAAACCAACCTTATATAACTGTAGATGTAAGCATCTTACGATGAGTAACAATGGCATAATGGTTAAGGCTCCAAAGGGACATTCCACACATCTCAGGTTCGAAACCTAAGCCCATTTTTGTTTTCCGACTGATTTTCGACGGATCATAAAATCCGTCGGTTCCTAAATTTATACAAAAATTTTGATTTTGCGCCCAATCGTTTTCATTTTAGCGCCAACTAATTGGACCGTCTAGTAACCGATGGAAATCCGACGGATCATTAATTGCCGTCGGAAATCCGTCGGTTCGTAAAACATTTTACCGCTTGAACTTCTTCTTCTTCCCATTTACTCTGCGTTTTCTCTTTCTCTCTACCGCGAAACCTCCGCCATCTCTCTAGCTTCCGACCACGATTCCGGCCACCAATCGACATTTCCAACCGCCAAAACCATGAATACCATGTAAGCTCCCTTTCTAACAGATCAAAAACGAAAAATTTAGATGTTTTAGGTTGTTAGATTTTTTGATTTAGGTTGCATGTGTATAAGGATTGATTATAAACGTTTTAGATCTTATTTAGGGTGATTTAGGTAATTGTTTTGGTTGATTTAGGTAGGAATGTTTAATTTTTTAATTTTCACAATTTCAATTTCTATATATATGTAATTAACTTATTATTTATTTTATTTTGGTTTTGAAAAGTTTTTTTGAATTTTTCAGAACTTTAAAAACATTTTTCATTAAATTTGAAAACTATTTTGTATTTTTCGTATTTTATACTAATTATGAAAACGTTTTGGTTATTTTGAAAGTTTTTATTAGAGGTTTTTAAATTTTTTTACATTTAAAAATGGTTTTTATATATTTTGAAAATGTTTTTGTATTTTTATGTATTTTTAACTAATTATGAAAACGGTTTTTAAAATTTTAAAATTATAATTAAAGTTTTTATAAATTTTATGATTTAATAACGTTTATTATATATTTTAGTAATTTTAAGTATTTTTTATTGGTTTTGAATAAATTTTTATAATTTCTAAGATTTTACTTAAAGTTTTTTTAAAAAAATTTGATTAAAAACTATTTATTATATATTTTAAAACATTTTGATATTTTTAAATACTTTTTTACTGATTATAAAAACGTTTTTATAATTTTGAAAAGGTTAAATAAAGTTTTTGAAAAATTTATGAATTATAAACATTTATTATATATTTAAAAATGGTTTTATATTTTAAATTATGAAAACGTTGTGATAACTATTAAGTTAGTTAAAAACTTTATGATATTATGATTTAGGTAATTGTTTTATAAAATAAATGACGAATAATTAATTTTTTATGTAATTTTACGTATTGTAAGAACTACGGAGATTTCGAGGAATTCTTGTCCCAGACAGATGGATTGCTTTCGGGGAGCACTTCTCATCCTCCTGTGGCAACGTCTTCTCAGCCTCAGCCTCAGCCTGTTCCAACGCGATTGGCACCTCCGCGCCGATCTCGGTCGACTCAGGTTAGACCGACGCAGCCGGTGCCACAGCAACCAACCCCTTCCAACAGCCATTCTATGTCGCACGTGCCGGCTACACCGGTCGACGATGCCCCGGCGACGATTGCAGCGGAGATAGAGTTGTTGGTCGAGCAGCCAGGGCGGGAGACATTGAAACGACTACATCCGAATCCGTTTAACAATCCGGGAACGTATTGGTAAGTTGTCTTTACTTTAACAATTACATTTTTATAAAATTTGGAAATCAAAAATCTGTTTATTTTATAAATTTTTAAAATTAACATGTTACAGGTTCAATATAACGTCTTCGAAGATCACCAAGTGCATTTTAGGAATGATGTGTAGCATGCTCCGTCATCCGTACACGCAGTATGCGAAGATGCCCAGGTCCGAGCAGCATAACTGGTTTCGAGCATTTGCGATATGTGTATCTTTATTCGGTTTCTATCAAATTTTTAGTTTTTTTTTAATCTATGCTAACGTTATTAAACTTTTATTTTAAAGCAAGAGTACACTTGGAACAAGAACCATACGACTATCGTGGAGAAGCTTTCCACAAGAAGGCACGGTCCCACTACACTCACGTCCTCAACGAGTGGAAGCAGAAGTGGGTCGTAGCAGAAGACTCGAAGGGAGTGAACCCAACGCTGCTTGAGGGGTTCATCCGCCACTGGTCCGAGCCCACCACAGCAGCAGATTCTTCGACGCATTCCCAAAATCGCAAGAGTGAGAGAAACGGTTTGGGAATGGCGACTCATAACGCGGGAGCAAAGAGCACCGCACAACGAAAGATTGAATTTGTAAGTATTCTTTTTAGTATGTTTAATACTATAATTCATTGGATTGGGTTGACCGTTTTTAAAATATGCAGAAACAAAGAACAGGAAAGGAGCCGACTTTTGTTGAGCTAACCGAGGAGGGCCACACTAACAAGTTTACGGGCCAGATCCAGGATCCGCTCGCTCGGAGAATCGTCGAACCAGCGAAGAGGCGGGTTGGCGAGGTGCAGACTCAACTGTCCGAGGAAGTCGGTTCAACGGAGGAGGTACCGTCCCAAAGGATCAACGAGATCTTTCTTGAGGTAAGTTCGTCTGTTTACTCAAAATTTACGTTATTTGATTATTTGAATTGTTTAACTAATATTTGTTACTATACTTTGCAAGAAACACAGCGCAGGAAGGGCCGTGTTTTCGGTTTAGGAAACATGGGGGAGGGAGCCTCGACTCCGCATTTCCGCTTCCGACCTGAGAGCGACGTCTTCACCGAAGCTCTGCGCGAGAAAGACGTGGAAATTGCAGCTCTGAAGGTGAGTTTTGAAACTCGGATGAAAGAGGAAAGGGCGAAAAATGAAAGAAAGATGGCGGCGATGCAAGCACGGATCATGAACTACATCCAATTTGGCGGACCTCCTCCAGGAGAAGGATCGGACGGGACTGACCATGTAGCGGAACCGGGAGTGGGAACGGGAGCATCACGAACGGGGACGGGTTTGGTTGAGGGGTTGGGAACGGGACTGGGACCCGTTGAGGATCCCTATATTTTGTAGTTTTAATAAATACTTTTAATTAATAAATTTAATAATAATTTTATAAAATATTTCGTATATTATATTATTTAATAATTTTAATATAAAAAATTTATATATAAAATTTAACAATTTTAAAAATAAATATTTATATAACCGTCGGAAAACCGTCGGTAACTACCCTCGGTAAACCGTCGGTTATACCTGTCGGTTAACCATCGGTTAATTCTCGTCGGAAGATGGTCGGTTTACACCGTCGGTTTACCGTCGGTTAGTTTCCGTCGGTTTACCGTTGGTTCAGCGTCGGTTATAATCCGTCGAATCATGCATCGTTTTACCGTCGGTTATCTACCTATCGGTATACTGTCGGTTAACCGTCGGTTTATTGAGCATCGATAAACACTCGATAACCCGTCGGAATATGTTCTGTCGGAAATTATTGACGGTTTTCCGACGGATATGTTTTTCCGACAACATGGAACCGACGGAATTGACAAGTGGGAATTCCATCGGAAAACGCCCTTTCCGACGGAAGACCGACGGTTATGTCCGTCGGTTCCCGGCTGTTTTCTTGCAGTGAGTTGAGAGTAGCTGTCCACAATATCCATCCATGTGGATACTACAACAATCATATCAAATGCAAGATGTTTACCATGGGTAGGAAGTAGCAAAAAAAATGTGGTTTTTGGATGGATATTGGTCTAAACCTACTATGTGTCCACAAATTCACAAATCATGTGAATTCTTAACCAACTTCTGTCCATCATACCCGTACTTGTGTCCATGGATCACAATAATGTGAACTCTTGACCACCCTATTGTCCATCATAAGCGTTTAATATGTGATATAATTGTGGTAGTGTCCACGAATAATCGACCCAACATACTTTGTGACCACGAATCGCAATAATGTTAACTCTTGACCACCTATTGTCCATCATAAGCGTTTAGCATGTGATATAATCGTGGTAGTGTCCATGAATAACAAACATCATCCACTCGAGCTCTTATACTTGTGTTTACCAGGTACATTTCATGATCATGTAAACTCGTAGTCACCTTCTGTCCATCAGACCCGTCTAGCATGTGAGGAGATCGTGGTATTGTCTACGAATAGTCGATATTGTCCACCATATCTATAAAAAGCATTTAACATATGATGTTTATTTTTGTGACTAGGAACCATAAAAATTGGTTGGCAACTTTCTACATATGGTAAGCATCTTGCATGTGATATGGTCGTGGTAGTATCCACATGGATGGATATTGTGGACATCTAGTCTAAGCTGTCCATTCACAATTTCCGTATTAAGTCCGGTTTTTTTTTTAATTCTAGTACATCAGGCGATTTTATCTCCATTCCGGTGGTCTATGTTGTAAGAATTATCAGCTCCGCTATCCTATTCACCGTCAAAAAAATGAGGGGTAAAAAATAACTCATAAAGTAAGAAAGATAATGTAAGAGAAAAGAAAAGAATAAAAAATAATAATAAAAAGGAATGGATAGAATGCAACACTAGAGAGGAATGTGTTGGTGATAAAAACACGAGAGTTTAAGAGTTCGCCCTAATTCACTCTCAGGCCCGTAACCCGAGGAGCATCGCCACCGACCTGCGATGCTGTGAGTTCTCTGATTCTGCCTCCACCGTCGAGATGCCGTCTCCCATGGCTGTCTCTTCCTCCGCCAACTTCACTTTTCTCGCCGAGAGTTCATTGGATCCTGCTCCCGAAGAACCACCGAACTCTCCATCTCCGCCGCCAGTCTCCCTGCCAACCCTTGCTAGCCGCTCCTCCATCCACTTTCGCTGCTCCTCTGCTGATGAGCTTCTCCTTCGTCGTCGTTGCTCCGCCTCTCCCTATCTTCGTAGCTCCCTGCCGCATCTCATCCCATTTCATCTCAAACCGAGTTTCATGTAATCGCAGCTCACCGTTGGATCCTCATCGCCGGAGTAATCCTTCTCGCCGGTGGTTTCTTTTTTGCCAGTTCTACAAACTCAGTTCGTGCATCTCTGCTCGGATCTGAAGATTGTCTTGAGGTATTTTGCTCCTGCGTCTTCTATGCAGATTCAAACATTGTAGAAGCTCTTGACCTCTCCACCGCCCTGGCATCCGCGTCTCCGGCCAGATCCGCCGGACCCACCTAACCCGCCAGACCAGAGTCGTTCTCCTTCTCCGACTCTCACTCCTAAGATTGGCCTCCGTTCTCTTGCCAATATTTCCCACATCGTGTTTCTCTTCCTCTGGAGGAGTCCCAGCCTTGGTTTGGTGTTCGTTTAGACTGTTGTCCGTCTATTGTGGGTTGTTTCCCATAACGGCACTTCTGGTTATTCCCGATTGAAACCTCAGACCCAACTTTTGTTTATGCTTATCTTTTGGTCGTCAATAGTTTCGGGTTTTAGGCTTCCTTGGACTGTTCTGCTAGATTTGACTGACTTAGGGCTTATAGGAATACTTAACTCCTTTAGGCATAACTTTGGATCACTCTATTTACCTCTTTATGAGGCTACTAAGTTTTTTAGCTTCACCTTACCTCAGTATGAGGATCACCTTATGATAGGTGTAGTTTTAACCCTATTCTACTGCAAGTGCACAGTGATGTAGTTGTAGTACTTAGGGTATCGAATCCACAGGGACTCCGGTCAACGATAGATAAGAACAGAAAAGATTAAACTAGGAGAAAGCAAAGGTGAATAAACTAAAAGCAGAGCAGAAAAGTAAATCAGTAGCATGAGTGATTTGTGAGCAAGGAAGCGAAGCGTTAGGTTTCAGGAGTTCTCAGGAAATCAGGAACGCAAGCAATCAATCTATCTAGATCTAATCAATAACTGTTCTAGAACTCAAACACGGATATAGAATTAACCAAATTCCTTTGCGATAATTCTCTAAGTCTAAGTGCAGCAAACCAAACTTTCGTTTGCGAGAACTAACAGATTAAACCAGCTTTAATTCCAAGTTTGATATGTTCACAATTATCCTAAACCAAACTTTCGTTTGCGAGAAGTTTAATTGCTCATCTAGGTTCTTTCTAGCTAAATTAACCAACTTCCGCTGCATTAATCAGCCTAACATCATAATTCTGATTAGCTACTTCAGATTAAGCATTAAGAACAACCTAAACAAAGAACTAGCAGATATGAATCCCTACAGATTGATTTAAACTATAGTTCCATGAAATCCCTAATGAGAATCCTTCAACCTAACAGGTAAACTACTCAGACATGTTCATCGAGACATAAAATATCATAAGTAGAAAACCAAATATCATTAAACAGAATAATCAACAGGGGTTCGAAATCAAGTCTCTTTCGAGAACCAGATCAGCCCCTAAGGCTCTCTGAAATAAAATAAAACTTAAGAAAAGCGTTGCCTAAACAATGGCTTAAAAACTCTTATATAATGGTCTAAAGTCGGCTGGGGCTTCTTTGTAATTATGGAAACTTCTGGGCAAACTTGCAATATCCAATTCTTCTCATTAAACCGTCGTCTTGGCCCATCTCGCATATGCAACGATCGACGCCACAAGTGTGTCGATCGTTGCAACTCTGAAATATTGACAGTGAAGTCTATCTCTCGGCCAAATACTCCAAATAGCTCCAGAAAGTGCTATAATCACCAAATATGCTCCAAATGTGCTTGTACCTAATAAACACCTGAAAAGACTCTAAAACATAGTAAAAGACTCGATAAATGAAACATATACCATGGTTAAAATCCCTAAAATCCATGGTATATCAACTCCCCCACACTTAGCTATTGCTTGTCCTCAAGCAAGTAAAGAACCAAAGCATAAGAAAAGAATTTTGAAAACACATAAACTCATTTCGTCCTCGGAACTTTCACAATCACATTCACTTAGTAAGCCACTGAAAACTTTCCTACGGAACTCAAGACCACAATGTACTTCCCCCACACTTAGCTACTGTCCTAAGTAAACTCCACAATCACATTCAAGCATTCAAATTCACCCTACTGACTTCTGCAAGTATTTAAGTGCGGTCTCACCTAAGGAGTATCGATCAAAGGCACATGGATTCTTACCTTATCAGCTCTAGACCACCATACTATCTTTCTCTAGTCCCTTTCTTCTCTTTCCCTTCCTTAACAACTGATTTTTCCCCACTTGGTATCATTTTATTTTTTTATCAGTGTTCTTCCCGTTAAGGGGTGTACTTTGGACATATTCCATGGATCGCATAAGAGATAATAGTGTTTGCTACTATTCCCATGACCACTTCGGAGTTACTAACTCATCCTCAGTTTATTATCTTTTTTTTTTATGGAAGGGGAGAAGAGAACTAAATAGGATAGGTTGACAGGCTGTGTCAGAACTAACAAGGGAATCCGACACAAAGTATACCAAGCCCTTAGGTGAGAAATCTAAGTCAGTATTAAGGTGAAGTCAGTAAAAGGATCCTCTGATACCTGAAGTGATGTGGGTGTCCTCATTAGGTTGATCCGTGTCTGAGTTTTCTAACAGTCATAGAGGCTCTGCAAGTCTGTCCAATGGTCACTTAGTTCCTGTTCAAGCGAAAATTTTCCTCGAAAAATCATAGTTTCATACAAATTTTGACTCAATAAAACAAATTTTGAAAAACTAAGAAAACAAAAGCGTGCGTCAGTAGCTTCCTCCCCCACACTTAAACTACACTGTCCCCAGTGTAATCAAAGCATGAGCTCGGTGAAATAATAAATTGAAGAACAAACCGAAAAGTTGCAGATTACTTACCTGTCGTCGCCCTGTGTCGATCGATGCCACAAGGGTGTCGATCGATGCAAGGCGAATATGCTCGCGGTTATAGAGATAACCGGTGTATGAACCGCAATTGAATCGGTAAACCACAAATCGTGACTGCATCGACCGATGCACTATATGTGTCGATCGATGCAGTGCGATTCTGCCTGTTTCTCACGCTTCTGAACACACTTAAACAAAAATTCAAAACACCAAAATCAAAACGAAAACAAAACAAAAACAAAAACGAACCTAACAGTGGGTTGCCTCCCACTCAGCGCTTGTTTTTAGTCATTAGCTTGACTATTGGAAGAGATTTGACTCAAGGTGGTTTCAACAGAGACTTTGAATGTCTCTGTGAATATCTCTTCATCCAAGGAGGTGTATATGCTTTCAGATCATGAGGCTTCCCTAGGAAAGAGTAATCAGAATCAGGGCGGGAGCGAAGCTTGGGCGGTCTACTGCGTTTTCTTGCATTCAAAACAATGTGATCAGAAAGTTTAAGCTTAGGTGATTTGTACCTTACCTTTGATGTATATCTGATGTCTGGAGCTTTCTGCTTATGAGCAGTTGCAAGTACTGAAGATGTTAGAGCAGGTTCAAGAGGAACCGCCATCTTCTTCTTTCCAATATCAGATACTGTAGTTCCACCAATCTGAACTTCTTCTTTCAGATGACCATCAGTGGAGATCATCTTCTTTGCATGAACTCGCAAAGTTTCAACTGGTGGTGTTTTATTCACCTTCTTATCTATCACTTTCATGCAGTTAGCCACTTCTAGCTCTTGTTTGGAAGGTTTATGAACCTTAGGATATGGCACAGGGGGCTTATAGACTCGTTCTGGTACTGTTGCAGGTTTCTGGTCATGTCTGCGTTCTGTGTCGATCGTTGCATGATGTGTGTCAATCGATGCAGGGCGATTCTGTTTGTCGTAAGAACTCGAAATTGCCGTCAGAACGGCGTGTCGATCGACACTAAGGGGGTGTCGATCGATGCATGTCTCAGACAGACAATATTCATCCAGAAAATCCGAGATTATGCTCTCTTCTTCACCTAGCAACTCAATCTCATCCCTTAAGGTCACAGCTCTGATGGGTTTGTACTGTTCAGCTTTCCTAGCTTCATTTTGTCTTTGTATTGTTTCAGCTGTTTGAACTCGGACATCTAGCTTCTTCATATGTGTGCTCAAGTATTCAAACTTCTCATTCAGATCTTCATGCAATGCATCCATCCTTGAGTTGAAGGACACAGTGATCTGTTGTTCTCTCTCTCTAATCTGCTCTTATGTGTAGGTGCAGGCGGTAGTTGGTAAGAAGAAATACCATAGTTCCTCGAGAAGGTATTACCCTGTTGCTGGAAAGGTCCCTGAAAAGCTGATTCCTGACTATAGAATTCATTCCCTCCAACGCAGTTGATAGCTTCTTGCGCATACTTTCCAAGTAGAAGGCTATGCAGATAGTCAACTTTACTCTTCAACCCATCTATCTGTGAATTATCAATCCCTGGACTAAAGAAATCATACATCTTCCTACGATATGTGTCGATCGATGCAGTGGAAGCGTCGATCGATGCAAGCGCGATGATGTGACGATCGACACACAGGACCGTGTCGATCGATGCAGTGCGATTACAGGCGTACCTGAAACGCAAGACAGAAAAGAAAAAAAATTAGTAGCAAAAAATAAAAACGAAAAACCTAGTCTAAACCCTAAGTTCAAATCTATCGAAGACTTAAAAGAGTCCCCGGCAACGGCGCCAAAAACTTGATAGGTGTAGTTTTAACCCTATTCTACTGCAAGTGCACAGTGATGTAGTTGTAGTACTTAGGGTATCGAATCCACAGGGACTCCGGTCAACGATAGATAAGAACAGAAAAGATTATACTAGGAGAAAGCAAAGGTGATTAAACTAAAAGCAGAGCAGAAAAGTAAATCAGTAGCAGGAGTGATTTGTGAGCAAGGAAGCGAAGCGTTAGGTTTCAGGAGTTCTCAGGAAATCAGGAACGCAAGCAATCAATCTATCTAGATCTAATCAATAACTGTTCTAGAACTCAAACACGGATATAGAATTAACCAAATTCCTTTGCGATAATTCTCTAAGTCTAAGTGCAGCAAACCAAACTTTCGTTTGCGAGAACTAACAGATTAAACCAGCTTTAATTCCAAGTTTGATATGTTCACAATTATCCTAAACCAAACTTTCGTTTGCGAGAAGTTTAATTGCTCATCTAGGTTCTTTCTAGCTAAATTAACCAACTTCCTCTGCATTAATCAGCCTAACATCATAATTCTGATTAGCTACTTCAGATTAAGCATTAAGAACAACCTAAACAAAGAACTAGCAGATATGAATCCCTACAGATTGATTTAAACTATAGTTCCATGAAATCCCTAATGAGAATCCTTCAACCTAACAGGTAAACTACTCAGACATGTTCATCGAGACATAAAATATCATAAGTAGAAAACCAAATATCATTAAACAGAATAATCAACAGGGGTTCGAAATCAAGTCTCTTTCGAGAACCAGATCAGCCCCTAAGGCTCTCTGAAATAAAATAAAACTTAAGAAAAGCGTTGCCTAAACAATGGCTTAAAAACTCTTATATAATGGTCTAAAGTCGGCTGGGGCTTCTTTGTAATTATGGAAACTTCTGGGCAAACTTGCAATATCCAATTCTTCTCATTAAACCGTCGTCTTGGCCCATCTCGCATATGCAACGATCGACGCCACAAGTGTGTCGATCGTTGCAGCTCTGAAATATTGACAGTGAAGTCTATCTCTCGGCCAAATACTCCAAATAGCTCCAGAAAGTGCTATAATCACCAAATATGCTACAAATGTGCTTGTACCTAATAAACACCTGAAAAGACTCTAAAACATAGTAAAGACTCGATAAATGACACATATACCATGGTTAAAATCCCTAAAATCCATGGTATATCACCTTACTGTTTTATGAAGTTTTATCCTTGAAGTTTTCAAGTCTTTTCCCGCTTTGTTGTGGCAACCTTGTGGTAGTTTGCTTGATTTCTCCACTCTTCCCTTGAATCGGGTTTCTTTGGACATTTGCTATCCGTTTGCCTCATTTTTGGAGATTACTTTCCTCCCTTACTCATCATTTACGATAAGTGATTTTGTTGTAGGGAGTGTATTGATGAAGGTTACAGAGATTTCAGTCTCGGATTTAACCAAAGGCTTAGTTGCAGCCACTTTGGAGATTGTCAATTATGCATTCGTTGATGTTTCAATCTCAGGTTTTTGTCCACTATATGTGTTCTTCAATTCCCATGGCTTCTTCTCACTTACCAGCTCAATCGTCGTGAAGATTGGAGGACTTCTTCGCGGCCTTGTCTGTTTAAGTGTGTTGTTTGCCCTTATCATGTGTTGTCGTTCTCTATATTTTGATGTATTTGCAGTTTATTTAGCAATGTTGGCGTCGCTTCTTTGTAAGCTGAACAGTTGCTATGTTCACGGAGAGTAATCATAATCTATGAAACGTTGTTTGATCAAAAAAAAAAAGGAAAGATAGAAGGGTTGGCGTGGATAGCCTTTGACATTAACTATCTATGACAAAAAGACAAAAAAAAACAAAATTAAGGCTAAAATGGTCTTTGTACAGCACTAAAAAATAAAAAAAATATATATATATATAAATGCACAAACTTTTAAAAAAATACAATTTTACTATTAATTTATGAAAAAGATACCCTAGGTGCAATTAACTCTAGTTTCTCATATATAAGTTAATCAAAACAAAAATTTCAGATGAAAAAATATTGTTAAGACCGTTAGAGTTTCATACATTAGGTCTATATAATCTTTGATCTCTATTTAATTTTAAAATTTAGGTTTAAAAATAACATTAGTGTATTAAATGAGATTTGAACTCAAGATTAAAAAAAAAAACTAATGAGGGTGTGTTGGACTACGATTTTTAAGAGATTTGAAAGTTTTTTTAAAATCCAATGTTATTAAATTAAAAAAATTAAAATATTTTTTACCAATCTAGTGTTATTGAACATGAGATTTATGTAAAATCACTGAAAATTATTTAAAATCCTCTATTATTCAAACAAAAATTTGTTAAAATTATATCAAATCCAATGTTATTGAAAATATTTTAATGACTACATGGGATTTTAGAAGATTTTAGAAGACTTTCTTAATTAAAAATACAAAGATCCAAATCTCATGATTTTAAATGATATTGTAGAGAATTTTAATACAAAATCACAATAACTTTCGTAAACTCACCCAAAAGGGCCAAAACCATGAAAATCATCTAAAATTTTAATTAAACTCAAAGCACTCTAAATTTCTTAAAATTTATAGTTTAATACACTCTCCTAACAGTTTTGCACAATCACCAACACTTTAATCAGTACATATAGATATTCAAAAAAAAGATTTCAATTTTTTTTTAACGTTAGTCTTATAAACATATAAAAACGTACGTCTAATCCTTTTGTTTTTATTATAAACAACACTAAACAAACTCTACTGCGATAGGAATAGCAAGAAGAAACTGTAGAGGTGGGTTCCGTTTACGGCTTGATGTGTGGAGTATCGAAGTCAAGGCCGCCAAATATTTGACCCACGTGTCCACCTACTTTGCATCTGTACCCGCAACCCGAGGACCGCCGCCGTCGACCTGCAATGCCGTGATTTCTCCGTTCAGCCTCCACCGTCGCGATGCCATCTCCCATGGCTGTCTCTTCCTCCGCCGACTTCGCTTCTCTCGCCGAGAGTTCACTGGAACCTGCTCCCGAAGAACCTCCGGACTCTCCATCTCAACCGCCGGTCTCCCTGCCAAACTTGCTAGCTCCTCCTCCATCCACACTCGCCGCTCCTCTGTTGATGTGCTTCTCCAACGTCGTATAGCAGCTCCGCCTTTCCCTATCGTCATAGGTCCCCGCCGTTTTTCATCTCCTTTCTTTTCAAGCCGTGTTTCCTGTAGTCGCCGCTCGACGTTGGGTCCTCATCACCGGAGTAATCCTTTTCGCCGGTGGTGTCTTTTTTCGCCGGTTCTACAAGCTCAGGTCGTGCGTCTCTGCTCGGATCTGAAGATTGTCTTGCGGTCCTTTGCTCCTGCGCCTTCTCTGCAGATTCAAACTATGTTGGAGCTTTTGACCTCTCCACCGCCGTGGCAGCCACGTCTCCGGCCAGATCCGCCGGATCCACCTGACCCGCCAGACCGGAGTTGCACTCCTTCTCTGACTCTCGCTCCCATGGTTGTCCTCCGTTCTCTTGCCAATATTCCCCACATCAACCGTAGATGCTCGCGTCTCTCTTCCTCTGAAGGAGTCCCAACCTTGGGTTTGGTGTTCGTACAGACTGTTGTCCGTCTCTTGTGGGTTGTTTTTCATGACGGCTCTTCTGTTTATTCCCGATTGAAACCTCAGACTGAGCGTGTGTTTATGCTTATCTTTCAGTCGTCAACAGGTTCGGGTTTTAGGCTTCCTTGGATTGTTTTGCTGGATTTGACTGACTTATGGCTTATAGGAATACTTAACTCCTTATCGCTTAAGTTTGGATCACTCCATTTACCTCTTTATGAGGCTGCTAAGTTTTTCACCTTACCTCAGTATGAGGATCACATTACTGTTTTATGCAGTCCTTTAACTATTTTATGCAGTTTTATCGTTGAAGTTTTCAAGTCTTTTCCCGCTTTGTTGTGGCAGCTTGGTGGTAGTTTGCTTGATTTCTCCACTCTTCCCGTGAATCGGGTTTCTTTGGACATTTGTTGTCCGCTTGCCTCCTTTTTGGAGATTGCTTTCCTCCCTTTCTCATCATTTGTGATAAGTGATTTTGTTGTAGGGAGTGTATTGATGAAGGTTACGGAGATTTTAGTTTCGAAGTTAACCAAAGGCTTAGTTACATCCACTTTGAAGATTGTCAATTGTGCATTCGTTGCTGTTTCAATTTCGGGTTTTTGTCCACTTTATGTGTTCTTCAATTCCCATGGCGTCTTCTCACTTACCAGCTCAATCGTCGTGGAGATTGGAGGACTTCTTTGCGGCAATGGTTGTTTAAGTATGTTGTTTGTCCTTATCATGTGTTGTCTTTCTCTACATTTCTGATGTATTTGCAATTTATTTAGCCATATTGGCCTTGCTTCATTGTAAGCTGAACACTTGCTCCATTCATGGAGAGTAGTCCATAATCTATAAAACCTTGTTTGACCAAGAAAAAAAAACAAACTCTACTGCATGTTTCACATTCCTTATGGAGTTGTTAATTAATTAGAAAGGTCAACCAAAAGAGTTGTGTGCAACCCTAACTGTATGTGAAAATACATTCTACTCTCTGCACAAACATATACGTAACGTAATGTTACTCTGCATATACATCACACATCTTGCATGTGTTTTATGTGTGTTAAGTAGTCGTAATTTAGTTAGGACTATTTAACTCGTAATTATACTAGTTACCGGACAAAGCTTAAATGAAATATATGTTAGTAAAATCTATCGGTCAACCTTTCGTGCGTCTCTTTATTTAGGCATCTTAGAGCACATACATTGAAGTTTCTTAAGGGAGAGTTTCTTAACTATTCACGTGGGTCCCACGTGGAGCCCACATAAATAGTTAAGAAACTGTCTCTTAAAATCCTTATCTAAGGATCGATCCTTACACTGTTCACGCCACGTGTCACGTAACGATTGGTCCATTTTTTTTTTAATTTTTTTTTTTTTTTTCGGATCTGAAAAAAAAAAATTAATAAATTAATAAATTTTTTTTTTTTAAGGACCCCTAGTGGGTAACACGGATGGACATGGTCTTAGAGCATATACATCCAATTTCTCTTGGGGTTCTTAAAAAATTTTTAATATTTTTTTTTCGTAAAGTGGTAAAAAAAAAAAAACAATCAGAACAAGCTATGTTAGTAAGGATCGGTCTCTTCCGATCTATTTATAAGGATCGGTCCTTCATTCTCTTTCCAAAAATACAATTGTTTATTATTTTTTAATTTAGAAACTGTGCCTAAGAACCCCTAAAATACAACAATGTACATGGTTTTATATATGTGCATGTGCCTGTAATTTCAGCAAAAAAACTCTTAAAATATTTATGCATGTTTTGGGCAAATAGAATGTGTATCTAAAGACCACTTTATTGGAGTACTATAAAATAAAAGTAAAATGTAATATATAATATTGTGAACCAAGAAATAGTATAGAAATCTCGTTTATAAATTTTATAATAATCTTGATTTTTTAATTAATCTAAGAAAAGAAGAATACAATACTGCTATTATCGTAAAAATGTAATCAATAATAAAATAAACTGGAGTAAGAAAATGATTGCATAATTAGTGTTTAAGAGGTTAATTTCATTTAAAATGAAGTGGAAAGTACATTGAAAAAAAAAACAATAGGTTTCATTTGAAAATCAGATTAAAAAGAAAACCTAAATGATAAGGAATTGTAGTAAAGTTGATTACTTGATTAAGAACAAACGATGAAGAAAAGCTAACTAATGATAAAAATACTGAACTTGAAGAAAATACAGAAAGAAAAGTCTTAAAAAAAGAGACAATGTCAAACATGATCTTCGTGGATCATTCTTTTTTTTTTTCTTAGTCAACAGCCACAGGTCTGTGTACGAAATTAAGAAGAGCAGGGATGGATACAGGCAGACGGACTACAAATTTTGCATATTTAACATGCGCTTGCATATTTAATTTTCTCAAATTTTCTGAATTACTCAAAATATTTAAATTTATATTTGATTCATATCTGATTTACAAAAAATTCAGATAATAATTGTAGGATGTTTATTCATTATTAAAATCTTTATAAACTAATAATATCAGAATTATAATATTTTGTTAATTTAACTAAATTAATTAACCAAAAAAATTGTTACATCAAAAACATAACTTTAAAATAAATTTTTTTATTAATTTATCGAAATATTAATTTATCGTATACTAATTTATAAAGATTATTTAATATTCCCAACCGCGACATATGACATGCATGCTATCACCCTTCCAATCTCTAAAATGGACACCCTACAACTTATATATGTATGTTTTTCACCCTATAGTATGATTTGGAATAGATGTCTGAAATTTTTAGGGGAGTTCACAATCATACAACAAGAAAAGTCATAAATGTCGACCACAAGGAAAAAGAAAATTCATAATCATATTCATAACTGATCGATACTCAAAATAAACTCTAGATATCTTATGGGCCGTTTCCTAACATTTTGGGCTACAGACTAGGGCCCATTCGTGTTGCATTGACAATTTCTTTTCGTTTTGCTGCAAATCAGTTTGGAAAGTAGTGTAAAAGAATCCAATTCCGACTTGACAAAAAAAAAAAAGAATCCAATTCCGATAACGATCAACTTGATTGTCACATCGGACTTGGACTCTCCAACTTGATTAATGAAAAGAAAAAAACCCTTAAAAAACCTTACATGAATTATATTTATCAAACAAATACACAAATTTTTAATTTTATCTGAAAAATATCTAAAGTTATTTGGTTGTTTTTTAAATATTTTAACTTTCAAATTTTGTTATTTTCATTCTCAGTTATAACCATGATTAAATTTGCTCATTAAAAGTTTTTAAATTCGGTGCCAAAATAACAAAATTTAAAAATTGAAGTATTTAAAAGGCAACCAAAATAAAGTTGAATGTTTTTTATGCAACGTTAAAAATTTAAATATTTTTCTGGCAAAAATAAGAGGTATTTTAAGGTTTTTTCGTTCTACCATTATATAAATTTTCAAATTCAATTATAAAACTAATCATTATGAAGGTTCACCTTCAACAATTGACGCAGTTTTTAAAGACTTTGAATATTTTTATACGATACAAGGGAGATCGCCAATGGTGAAATCACCAATCTCATCACAAAAAGCAGGAGGAAACAATACCACTAATAACAACAAAGAAGAACAGAGAAACATGACATCCAACTCAGCACACCAACAAAAAGCGATAAAGCCACACTAACTTGACGACCACATGATTAAAAGTCACGAGCAACTTATCAACAACAAGATCATAAAATATGTTACAGACAACCGTAATCTTATAGATGCAGGGACATCAAAATGAGTATCAGCCGAAATGTAAGAAGGAAACAAGATCTGATCGATCAATAAAGACAAATGTGACGGTGAAATCAACAAATGATCTCTCCAAAGGAATTCGAGATTGATAACACCAGCCCTAAGGGGTATATAACAAGCCGTGTTCTTCAATTCTCCTAAATTTTAGCTTCCCTCAACAAGATAATTATAGATCCCTTTTATTGGTGATACATATATGTGCTCAATGTGAACCGATTTAGAGAAGACATACCAATAGAAAAAAGTTATCAATATATGCAAATTGAAAAAAACCTTTAAAATACCTGATCTGAATTATATTTGCTAGAAAATACCTAAAGTTTAACGTTGTTTAGAAAACACCCAACGTTATTTTGGTTGCCTTTTAAATTTTCCAACTTTCAAATTCTTTGTTATTTTTATACCTAGTTTTAACCATGGTTATATTATTTTTTTAACGGCAGTTAAAAATGGGGATGAAAATAACAAATTTAAAAAGTAAAATATTTAACAGATAACCAAAATAACGTTGGATATTTTCCAGACTCATTAAAAGTTTGGCATATGCATGAACCCGAAGCGCCAGGATACGAAATCTTTGATCCACATGCTCCCAAGAATATGGAAGATGGAGGAGAGGATAGCTGGTGCGTACTTAGGCCTTGGTCGGTTTCAGTTTGATTTCGACCTGGAGGAAGATATCATTGAGGTGCTGAGCATGGTGCCCTTCCATTTCGACCACTGGATGGTCTCTCTGGTGAGGTGGGAACCAATTGTAGAGGCTTCTTATCCATCGTCGATCACATTCTGGGTTAAGGTGATGGGAATTCCTCTTAATTGGTGGGCTGACCAGACTTTCACGAGTATCGGTGACGGCATCGGCAAGACGGACGTGGTCGATCTTAATAATGGAAGAGTAAGAGTGGTTATGGATGGCTTCAAGCCACTGATTTTCGAAACGGTTGTGGAATTTAAATCAGGGGTGGAAACCGTGGTCCAACTCAGGTACGAAAAGCTACATGGGTTTTGTAGAACATGCTACAGTTTGTGTCACGATCAGGAACACTGCCCACAGATTGAGGAAACAAGATCAATGGAAGAGGTATCTCGAAGGGGAAGAGATCGAGAACCAAAAGGCCCGTCGGATGCACCGGCTTCTCTAAGTTACAGAGGGGCTGTGATTTTTGGTGGCAAAGATGGAAACCGAGAGGGAAGGAAAGAAGCTGGAAGATCTCATGAGGATCAAGGACAGTATAAAGGAAAGAACAAGGATTCAGAAGAAAAGGAACGTGAGAAGGTAACATATAGGAGGGATTCACGCTATGGTCACTCGCGGTACAATAAGAGGGCAGGGGAAGGCTCATCATCCCACTCAAGGAGATATAAGGTGGTTTCACCAGGAGAGTATCAGAAGAAAGGAGAATCAGAAAGAGTTGTGATGGTGGATGATAAGGTGGGTGTTCTTTCTGATCAGGAGCGAGTTTTGATTGAGGCTTTCCGGGCAGGAAAGTCATCAAATGAAGTTTGGTCTGAGGTGGCAGTGGCAGAGGCATAAAACAAGGGAGAAGGGAAGTTGGTATTTCCAACAAAACTGGTTAGGAAGAAATTGGAGTTTGTGGAGAAGGCTTCCGAGGTACAGAAAACTTATGGTATGGAGATCAAGGCCAAAGAGAGTATGATGGGTATGGAGGAACATGATACTCAGATAAATGCAAGTGACGGAGATTTGGAAATGGTGGAAGATGTGGAAAATGATGACTGCCTAGGGGATTTAATGGAGGAGGAGGAAGATAACCATATATTATCCAAGGAGGATAATGCCCCTGCAGAGGAGAAGAAGACTGAGATTCATGGTCTAGAGGGCAAGGAAGGGGAGTTTGATTCAACAAATGGGCAAGACACAGATAAGGATGAGTTTGAGGGTGATGTAGGATTGGTCAAGACTGAGGGTAAGAGGACATGGATTCAGCGAGTGATTGGGGGAAAGAAGAAGCCTCATGTTGCTCCTCTACTGATGGGAAGTCTAGCAAAGAAGAGGTTGGCTTTAGCCCTGACCTCACCAAGGAAGAAGCCAACTCAGAAGTCGGAGACTGAGACAAGTAAGGTGCAGAAGAAGAATGAGGGCAAGGATCCTTCTCTGCCCAATGGTGGAAAGGGCAAAGGCACAGATCCTCCGGAGTAAAGGATCATAACAATTTTCTAAAAAAGTCCCAGCTATGGAGTCAATAAATTTAGTGGTTGATTTGCTTTTTATTTCCAGTTTTTCCTTGTGTTTGCAATGCTCTTCGAAGCATGGGTATTGGTGTCTTTCTTGTTGTTCCATTATAATGAATAAGAGTACTGTTTTTTGGGTTACAAAGGCTTATGGTTATGCTGATCTAAAAGCTTATGGGTCAGGAGGCTTCTGTACTGGAAAGAAAGTTGTTGATATGGTTTTGAAGAAATGTGGACGCAGGTGGTTATTTAGGAGTATACTCTCAGCAATGATGGCTTTGGTGGGTGTACACCAAGCTACAGAGATGATTGAGGTGGGATCCTTGGAAAAGATGTGGGACGATTCACAAAATCTATGGACATGGACATGGTTCCAAATCTGGAAAACTAAGGTAATAGAATATATGGTTTTATTTTCATGTCAAGACAATATACTGTTTTATGCTTTGAATTGGTTTACAAGGGCAGACCCTATTTATAAGTTTGGGTATCTTTACTGGACAATTGTGACAGTCTACTACGATTATGAAATGATGAATATGTGGAGATGTAGTCCGCAGAATGAGTTTTCTGTCCAGGAGGTTAGCCCATATAGAAAGATAAAGAAATTGTGGTTGTGGTGTAAAGAGATAATGCAGATGTATGGGTTCAAGTATCATGGGGCTTGGGGATGGTTGGCATATAGGAATATGAACGAGCCAAAGTTTTTGTGGTTAAGAGTAAACAAGATAAAGTATGGTAATAACAGTTTTGTATTATTGAAACTCATTGTGTGCCTGGTTAAAATTTACTTCCGAGAATCTTGTATAGGAGACTTATGTATTCTTGTCATTGAACTGGGAAATTGTAATGCCTGCTGGTGGGGACTGTTTCCAAAAAACAGGGAGGACATATTAATGTGGATTAATTTAAGGGCTTATATCAAGTTTCATAGATTCAGATGGTGTTTCCATGAGTATACGGACCTAAGGATAGAAGAATGTATTACTGTTTTGCTAAATCACAAGGGGAGTAATAAGAATTATATCTAGGTAATAGGTTGGTACAGGTGACAGGTTTGGATGGTTTAACTAACGAGGCAGTACAGGCACAACAAGAAGAATTACTTATTGCTGAAGGAGCTTTGGAGAACAAGGGTGGAGTATTATGGACTTTAGATTTTTCGGATTTCAAGGGACTCAATCAGAAGCATGGCTGGAATTTCAAGTTGTCCTTTATGGCCTGTGATGGTGGGAGTATGGTTAGTGTGGTAAGAGGTTGGAAAATACGGAGACTGAAGCAAGAGTGGTGGATCATATTCAGACTATTGGAGGATGATTTTTCATGTAGATCCTTGGCAAGTCACAGAATGGAAACACATGTGATAAGTATCCTTTTCTTAATTTTTGGGAAGGATACTAAATGAGATTTCAAGATTTTAGTCATAACAGCATATCAATTACATATGGACTTTGTACGAACAGGTCTGGTGCTCAAGGTTTATGGTGATCTCGAATTATGGACTTATATATTATGGCTTGGAAGAAGTAATGAGGGAAAGGTTTTACAGGGGTCAGTGTTATATTATGGCTTCGAAAAAGGCTCATGTGAGTCTGCAAATGTGTTTGTAAATGTGAGGGATTTCGGTACAATTTTTTCACGATGTGGAAAGGAATCAAAGAATGGGAATCATAATGTGAAAAAGGACTCAAATACTTGGGTACTCAAATTAAGAAATAGTGTCTTGGATATACGGGGTTATCACTTAGTTCTGGTGTTTTCAACCGAATCAAATAATGTCCGAAAAAATGGAATTTATAATGAGGATCTTAAGCTGGAATTGTCAAGGACTAGGTAGTAAATGGACTATCAGTTATTTACGGGAGCTATGGCATAAGCATAGACCGGAGATCTTATTTCTCTGAGACTAAACAAGAATACGGTTTTACACAAAAGTTTATGGGTCACTTTGGATATGATAAGTTCTTTACGGTTGAACCAAGAGGAGTCAGTGGAGGACTAGCTTTATATTATAAAAATGAGCATAATATGGATATTATGTACTCCAGTAACAGAATTATTGATGTTGAAGTGGATATACAAGGAAATAGAGTATCCTTATCTTTTATTTATGGCGACCCAATGCAAAAACTAAGAGCTCAAGTGTAGGAGAGATTAACACGATTCAGTTTAATCAGGACAAAACCATGGTTTATTATAGGGGATCTAAATGAAATTACAGGAAACCATGAGAAGCAAGGGGGATCAGAAAGACATGAGTCAACTTTCGTATCTTTTAAAAATATGATTAAGGATTGTGGTTTAATAGAATTCCCATCCCTTGGAGACTCACTATCATGGAGAGGACGGAGGGGAAAGCAACTCATCAGATGTAAATTAGATAGAGCATTAGCTAATGAAGATTGGCACACGATATACCTGTGTTCCTTTGTCGAGTATTTGGGAATGATAGGTTCTGATCACCGACCGGTTCTGGCAAATATTGAGGAAAAAATACAGAGAAAAAGAGGTCAATTCAGATTTGATAAACGTGGGTGGGGAAAGATGGCCTTTTGGATACAATTAAATTAGGCTGGGAGGCTAGAGAAGATGGTCCAGAAGTAGATTTGGTATCTAGAATTAGCAGATGTAGACACGAACTGTCAAAATGGAGGAAACAAAATCAGCCATATAACAAGGACAAAATTAATGAGTTACAAAAAGCTCTGGAGGAGGTCCAAAAGGATGATTCAAGGACACACGCGGAGGTCAAGCTCTGGAGGAGGTCCAAAAGGATGATTCAAGGACACACGCGGAGGTCATGGAAATTACTGAAAAACTGAAGGAGGTGTATCGAGACGAAGAATTTTTTTGGCAACAAAAGAGTCGAAATTTGTGGCATACAGAAGGAGATCGATTTACAAAATTCTTCTTTGCATTGACGAAACAGAGGAGAGCACGAAATAGGATAGTTGGGCTTCATACCTCTGGAGGGGAATGGGTAACAAAGGAAAATGAGATAGAGCAAGTAGCGGTTGAATATTTTGAGGAACTATTTACTTCTACCAATCCAGAGGAATTAGAGGATTTCTTACAAGATATTCCTACAACGATTACCTCTCAAATGAATGAAAAGCTTATGGTTGTAGCTACAGAGGAGGAAGTTAGGAGTGCCTTGTTCATGATGCATCCAGAGAAAGCACCGGGTCCGGATGGAATGACAGCATTATTTTTTCAGCAATCTTGGCCAATTGTGAAGAAAGAAGTTACACAATGGGTTAATATGTTTATTCAGGAAGGGAATTTGGATTCAAGGATAAATATGACTAATATTTGTTTAAGTCTTTGTAATGTAGGATATAAGATCATTTCTAAGGTAATATGTCAAATATTGAAGAGATTTATGCCGAGCCTGATCTCGGAGACGCAATCAGCATTTGTGGCAAGAAGATTGATCTCAGATAATATACTTATCGCACAGGAGATGTTTCATGGCCTAAGGACAAACAAAGCATGTCAAGGAAAATTTATGGCAATCAAAACGGACATGAGTAAAGCATATAACCGGGTAGAATGGCAATTTATTAAGAGCCTCCTTGGTAAAATGGGGTTTGCAGCAGCATGGATCGACCGCATAATGCAATGTATATCCACGGTAACATATAAGGTACTTCTTAATGGCCAACCGCATGGATGTATTATTCCAGAGAGGGGCCTACGACAGGGTGACCCTTTGTCTCCGTATTTATTCATTTTGTGTACGGAAGCACTAATATCGAATATTAAGAAAGCGGAACGAGAGAAACAATTAACGGGGCTGAAGGTGGCAAGAAAATGCCCATCAATTTCACATTTAATGTTTGCTGATGATAGCTTATTCTTCTGTAAGGTAAACAAGGAAGAAAGCGAGACGATTCTAAGGATACTTAAGAGTTATGAGAAAGTTTCAGGCCAACAAATATATTTTACAAAATCATCTATTCAATTTGGACATAAAGTCGCGGATTCAGTGAGGGAGGAAATGAAGGCGATTCTACAAATTAGCGCAGTGGGAGGTATGGGTATGTATTTAGGAATTCCAGAATGCTTGAGTGGATCAAAGAAAAAGATTTTTGGATTCTTACAGGATAGACTATATGGGAGAATTAATGGTTGGACAACTAAATTGTTATCCAGAGGAGGAAAAGAGGTCATGATCAAAGTTGTTGCAACGACCATGCCGAGTCATGTCATGTTTTAGGTTACCAAAAACAGTGACAACAAAATTAACGAGTGTGGTTTCACAATTCTGGTGGAGCTCGGGAGGCTCGAATTCAGGGATGCACTGGGTGGCATGGGATAAACTTTGTAAACACAAGGAAGATGGTGGCATTGGTTTTCGTGACTTCAGGGACACTAATACAACTTTTTTGGCAAAACAATTATGGAGGCTAATTGAAAAGCCAAATATCTTATTCTCAAAAATATTCAAGGGAAGATATTTTTGGAATACGGACGCTTTGGATCCAATAAAATCTTACTCTCCGTCTTTTGGATGGAAGAGTATTACTTCAGCTAGATCTCTGGTTAATAAAGGACTTATTAAGAGGGTGGGAACAGGTGCATCCATTTCAATATGGAATGATCCTTGGGTACCAGCCTATCGCCCGAGACTAGCAATACAAAAACAAAACACATTTACTACACTACTTACAGTGGACCAATTGATAGATCATGAAAACCAGACTTGGAACACATATCTAATCAAGAGTGTTGTCGAACCGGAGGAGGCACTTTTAATTGAGAGCATCCCGTTTAGTCGTCTAAATCGGCCGGACACATTGGGATGGCACTATACAAAATATGGAAGATATACGGTCAAATCTGGTTATAATACGGAGAGAGAGATGACGGATGCTGGAGAACGACCACCCGTCTGGGGACCGAGTATTAAACCACTACAAGCTTTTTCGTGGAAAATAAAATGCTCCCCGAAGATACGGCACTTTATTTGGCAAGCAATTTCTGGATGTTTATCGGTAACCAAGAATCTCGACACAAGAGGTATTAAATGTGATACACGATGTGTGCGGTGTGGAATGGAAGAAACGATAAATCACGTGTTGTTTTGTTGCCCACCGGCAACACAAGTTTGGGCACTCTCCCAAATTCCAACAAATCCGGACTTGTTTCCATCGGAGTCTTTATTCACAAATTTGGATTATCTTTTCTGGAGAATACCATCGGATATACACAAAGATAGTTATCCATGGATATTATGGTATATTTGGAAGAGTAAGAATGATATGGTATATAGTTAGATTGACAGGAGTCCTGTGGACACGATCAAAATGGCAGAGACAGAATCAAATTTATGGGAAGAGGCACATATGCTTGTAGGACACACTGGGATTGACTCTGCTGGTTTAAGGCCAATGGGAAATGAGATGGTTTACTCGGGTCAATGGTGTTTCGTGGATGCCTCTTGGAAAGAGGGGGCAATGTTTATAGGTCAGGGATGGTATAGTTGTTATGAAGGCGGAGTAAATGTTATGATGGGAGCAAGAAATGTCATACAAAGTCAGACACCACTTCATGCGGAATTCGAGGCACTAATCTGGGCTATGGATTGCATGAAGATGGGACAACAACCTCATATCACATTTGCAACGGACTGTTCAGATCTGGTTAAGATTGTGTTGGAACCAGAAGAATGGTCTGTTGGAATTGTGTCCAGTAATCTCGGTACTGTCTCTAGAAAGTAAGAGTATGTCAAGATCAGACATGAGTCATATAATACTGGGGATCATGATGGCTTGCTAGAGTCCGCTCATGATCTATAAGTCTTGGACTTATTACCTTTATTATATGATCCCATATGGGTCACACGCTTAAGCTAACAGGAATATGTGTTGGAACGGCTTAGCGGAAGTGCGACAAAAGTGCCAGGCATTTGTCGTACTAAGAGAGAAAGATTAATGGGTCTGATTAAATGGGATTTAATCAGATTGGTGTTTTGGGCCCATAAGCCCAAAAGGGAAAGAGAAGGCTTTTAATAAGGAAAAGCCAAATCTCTTTCTCCCAACCCTAACACCCCAGCCGAATTCTCTCTCCCTCTGCGCCGGTTTCATCAGTGGTCTAGCAGCCGTTTTCTGTGATCGCGTGTGTGAACCTTTGGAGGATTCATCCCTCGGTGTATCTCTCTGATCTCTGACCTGTTCTATTCCTTCCGCTGCAACAAACAGGTAAAAGGTGAGATCATCTAATGTTTCTAATTCAAGAGAACCTAGATCTGTATGTTTAGGTTGATATGAAACTGTGAATTACATCAGGATCAACCAAACGAATCCCTACAGTGGTATCAGAGCCATTGGTTCTTAGGATTTCTTGTTTTAGATTCATGTTTAGGTTGTTTATTCTGTTTAGAAGTGTTTTGAATCCATTACTGATAAGAAAAACACTTAAGAAACTGAATTGAATCCTGAACAAACGTTTGAAATCACAAAACCGAGCTATATGACTCGGGTTTTTGTTGATCGGCCAAGGAGTGATCGACCGGCTTGGCCGGTTGGTGATCACGGCCGAGAGGTATGGCCGGTTCGATCGACCGCGAGGCAAGCGTCGCATGGATCCGTAAGGATCGCATGGACTGCGTCGTCCGGTTGGATCGAGTCGATCGTGGGCTTAGGCGGGCGGATCGGATCGTCCGATCGAAGGATCGATCGCGTCCCGGCTGTGCATCGCCTCGTCCCGTCCCGAGCTTCCCGGCTGTCCCGATCTCGACGATCATCCCGTCCGGTCATCTCGATCTCGGATCGTGCGGCTTGCGGCTGGACGATCGTGACTTGATCGAGAAGCTAGGTCACACCGTGATCGGTTTGTGACCATTCGGTTCGGTTCGGTTTAAAACTTGATTAAAATCATCGTTCTGGTTTAATAAACAGATTTAATAATTTTATTAAATCTGGTTAAACCGGAATAAGAAATCCAATGTCGAAAGAATTATTGGATTTAGTGCCTAAACCAGGAATTTCTAATTTGATTTGGTTGGACCAAATAAATTGAGAAAATCCGGTTTAGTAAATAACCGGTTGACAATTGTGGTCATCGTAGTAATTGAAACTTGGTTAGACCAGTTTTAATGAACCAGACCGGTTATGTCAAATAATTGGACAATTGGGTCATGTCTTGGACATGGACCAATTCTTGGGCCTCGGGCCAAGAAGTTAAAACAATTGGGCCAATTATTTGAGTCTTTCTTCAGATTAATTTAAAATTTATTTTATAATATTATAAAGTCGATTTTAAATTAAAGTTTCCGAAATTTTGAAATTAGAAAGTTTCTTAAAATAGAAGTTTCTGAATTTGCGGGTTTTGGATTTTAAGAAATTTCTAAAGTTAGAAAGTTTCCGTTTTTAGAAAGTTTCCAATTTTAGAAAGTTTCCAAAAATAGTAGGTTTCCATAAATAGAAAGTTTCCCGAAATAGTAATCTTCTATTTTGGGAATGAAATTTTAATAAACCTACGAACCTCAAATAATATCAAGCGTTGGATGTCTTGTCCAGGCTATGTCAGCTGTCGAAGCCCATTCAATTGTATTCATGGCCTTACAGTGTGAGGGTGTCTGCTTTTGCGTGGGTAAGACGGTTTGTGATTCATAAATGTCATTGGGAGTCCCAGACATTAATGATTACATGACTGTATAGTCCGGTTTTCTTGACTAGGCCATCAGGAGTCCCGGGCCTTGAGACATCAGAGTGGATTGGGCCTCGGGCCCAGATTCACAACCAAGAGTTATATCACGGATATAATTAGCCGATATAGGGCTTACCGATATAAGCTAAGGTTGGGTGACGGCCAGTGGCCCACTTTAATCTTAGTTATATGTGGATCTTGGAATCATTATATTCTATTGAGGGTAACTGATGTTATTGAATATAATGCGTGATTAATCATATTAAATTTAATACGAGATTAATCATATTGAACATATTAACTAAAATTCTTTTATCATTTTTTTTAGTTATGACTAGCACAAACAATCAAAACACTTTCTCGATCCGGTCTGTCCTTAAGATGGACAAGCTGAACGGATCAAATTTCTTGACTTGGTCGCGGAACCTGAGGCTAGTCCTCAGACAGGAGAGAAAGGACTATGTTCTTGAGAGAGCTCTCCCCGTGAGAATCGGGTCCAATGCTTCTCATGCAGTATATAATGCTTGGAATAAGCATTATAATGATGCGGTAGATGTGTGTGGTCTGATATTGGCTACCATGGACTCAGACTTGCGGAAGCAATATGAGAACATGGAGTCGCCAATAGAGATGATCAGCAGCCTGAAATTAAAATTTCAGGAGCAGATAAGAGTGGAGAGATACCAGTTGGTTAAATCTCTCACTAGCTGCAAGCTACCAAATGATCATCCAGTAAGTCCTCATGTCAGTAAAATGATGGGTTACATTGATAACTTGAGGAAACTGGATTATCCAGTTAGCCAAGAATTGGCAACTGAGATCATTCTGCAGTCACTGCCGTCAAGCTATGATAAGTTCAGAAGGAACTATATCAAGAAAGGCTTAACGAAGACGCTGACTGAACTGCATGATATGCTCAAGACAGTTGAGCCGAACGTGAAGAGTACCCTGTACAATCTCATGAATGAGAAGGGTAGGTTTACTGCTGACAAGGGTGAAGACAAAGTTGTCCAGATTTTGAATCATGGCAAGCGTGTGTCTTCTGAGCCCGAGTCAGATACCTCTTGCGTTGGTAAGTGCTGCTACTGTAAGGAGACAGGGCATTGGAAGAGAAATTGCATTAAATTCATGGAAGATGATGAGGAATTGAAGTCGATGTATGAGACTACTTCCTCAGGTATTCATGTTATTACTTCAAGTTCTACCTTAAAGGTATTGAATACTGGTTGTGGCACTGATATTTGTGATAATATGCAGAGCCTAAGCAACAGTAGAACGTTGAAGGAAGGGCAAGTGAAACTACATGTCTGGAAGGAGCTTGGGATGCTGCCTCAGCCGTAGGGTTTTCACTTATAGATCCCTTTTAGGCTTGGTTTTGTATTAAGTAATTGCTACAATGTACCTGCTTTAAGCAGAATTGTCTTTCATTTTCTTGTAAGAATTTGAATGTTTTTCATTTTGATAAAAGACAAGTTTTGTTCTTTTGATCTTAATGAAATATTAATTGTAGCACCCTATTCATGGAATGGGTTTTATATCTTAAACTGAGTGCCTAAATGTAACATAAATACCGAATTGGTTTAAATCTAATGAATTAAACCTGATTTTCTTGGCATAAAAGTCTTGGTCACATAGAGTAAGTCGGATTCAGAAATCCCATAGTTATGGACTGTTGGGCTCATTTGATAAGATATCTTATGAGACTTGAATTCTGTTTACTGGACCAAAAGGAAAAAATGGCCTATCTTAGCCGAGCTAGAGAAAGGCCCAAAGGCTTATTGGACCTAGAACGTACTGATGTATGTGGCCCAATGAGCAGTAATGCCAGAGAAAATTTCCTGTACTTCATTATCTCTACTGATTACTTCAGTGAGTGTGACTGTGTTCATTTGATGAGACACAAGTCGGAATTCTTTGACATGGTCGAAAGAGTTCCAGAATGAAGTATAGGATCTGAATGACAAAAGTATTAAGACTCTGGATTAAATCACGAGTGAGAATACTTAAGTCATTGATTGTGTGATCATCTTAATGAGTGTGAAATCGTTTCACAGCTCATTTCTCCTGAAAACCTGAAGGTGTTTCTGTGAGAAAGAATCAGATCTTATTAGAAATGATTAAAGATGAGCCACACGAATCTTCCATGATATTATTTAAGAATAACGCTCTAAAATATCTAAGTTTACGCTGAAATAGTTCCACAAATATCAGTTGAAAGACACCACGTTAATGTGGATTGGAATCGATCCAAATTTGTCTTTACTGAGTATTTGTAGTTGTGCTACTTCGCTGGTTGTTCTAGAGAAACTAAGGCTTGTTACTTTTACGTCCAATCTGTTTTCTAAGAAGGGAAGTTATTTTCAAAGAAGAACAGTGGGAGTAAAAGTATAACTCGAAGTTTTCTCAGGGAAACCAAGGCTCGGTACTTTTACGACCATTCTGTTTTCTAAGAAGGAAATTACTTTCCAAGAAGAACAGTGGGAGTAAAAAGAATTTTTACGACCATTCTGTTTTCTAAGAAGGGAAGTTACTTTCCAAGAAGAACAGTGGGAGTAAAAGTACACCTGTGGAGCCTGAAGTTCGCAGATATGAAAGAATCAGTCACTAATCCGAGAGTGAATTCTCGTCATTAGTTCAGCCTGATGATCATTGAATGTTCGCATGATCTGATGATCATTAAAAGCGACGAATCTGCGAAATCCTAGGAAGCGAAAGTGAGCCCAGACTCCGAAGAGTTACATTTTGTGTAAGTTGGCTTCATCGATCCATTCATGGATGGAAGCAAACATATCGGAGTTGGAATCTTCGTTCTGTTGAAGTAGTCAAGGTTTTGACTTGAACAGGAACGAAGCGGAACTGTGTGTTTACTAATAGATAAGTGGGAGAGATATTGCATTTCTCATAGTGTATGTCGATGACATACTGATTCTCGGATATAACGTCCCAATGCTGCAGTCGGTAAAGGACTGGCTTGGGAGTTGGTTTTGTGAATGACATGGGTATAGCCACAAAAGTCTTGGATTTTGGATTTAAAGATAGAGATCCAAAAGAGCTGGTAGGACAATGTCAGGATTCTTAAATTGACAAAGTCCTACACGTTTTTTCAGCAATCCAAGAAGGGTTTTATGCCAATGTCACATGGCATTACGTTAAGCAAGATACAGTATCCTACGATAACTGCTGAGCTTAAATGCATGGATAGGATTCCATATGCTTCGGTAATTGGATCTATCATGTATGCCATGAAACGTACTTGTTTGATGTTGCTTTAATGTTAAGCAAGACAAGTAAAGACCAGTCAAATCCAGCAAAGAATCAAGTTTCCTAAAGTATGTCCTAAAGTATTTGAGGAATACTAAGGATAAGTTCTTGATTTACGGAGAAAGTGATGTGCTACAAGTCAGCAGAGTCTGAAAGGCAAGTTTCCAACAGACAAAGATGATTTCCGGTCACAGTCCGGTTATATCTTGTGTCTGTCTGGCGGTGCAAGGCACTGTTGCTGACTCCATGACTTAAACTGAACATTTCGCAGCTTGGATAGCGGCGAAAGAGGTTGTTTGGAAAGAAGAGTTCGTCAATGAACTTGATGTGATTCCCAGCATATATGAGACTAGCTGCACATCAGAGGTCCAAACACCTTAAGATAAATGACAGAGATGTTAAGTAGATCAGCAAGTTTCAACAAATGAGAACGTTGCTAATCTATTAACGAAGCCACTCCTTAACCCTAAGCACGAGTCACGGACTGTAGCTGTAGGATAAGTGAAGTTAAGATGTAGTCTTAATTTCAGTGGGAGTTAGTAAAGGGCTTTATTTAGTTATTGATATGTTCTTGTAAAACATTTGAGATGTTTGATAATGAAATTATTATTTCAAGATTATTTTAACTGTGATGAAATAATCGTTCCAAAATGATATGAACCATTTTATAGGTCATCGAAGTAAATGACTTGATCTTGAGTAATCGAAGTTATTTAGCTTGATCATGAGATCCTATATTTGATAAATGTTTTATATCATCCTGTCCCTAGTCGAAGGTTGTTGAAACTGGAACACCATCAACCGTGTGAGACTGGATTGGTACGTGACTTATGACAAAGTCTCAGTGTGTCATAGATGCGCGGCATCAAAGTCAGTACATAGGTGTATGTTGGGAACATACGACCGGACAAGACCCGCCTATAAGAACTCTTCAGGATATTTATATCTGTGTCATAAGAGATTCTTACTACGACTATAGAGTATAGTCCTTAGACCTGAGTTCACATGCATGTGACTGCACATGGACTGATGTACTTTGATCATTGTCTAACGCTATCGTTCTGTGATAGCTATAAGGACCTTGTTTGGGTACATCATGAAATGAGTAGTTTACAGTGATGGAACAAGATGGGATTTGTCCCTCCAATATAAATGGAGTGAATATCTCTAGGCCAATCGGAGATTTGAATACTGGAAAACGCATGGCCATGCTCAAACGGACTTTCCCGAGTCGTTTGGATTGTCAGTATCAAATCAGAGTCCGATGAACAAGATTAGGCTTTATAAGGATGACACCAATCTTGCCTTATGACTAATCGAGATATTGAGACAAAAGGATTATGAATACAGAGATTCCAGTACAAGTGGGAGATTGTTGGAATTGTGTCCAGTAATCTCGGTACTGTCTCTAGAAAGTAAGAGTATGTCAAGATCAGACATAAGTCATATAATACTGGGGATCATGATGGCTTGCTAGAGTCCGCTCATGATCTATAAGTCTTGGACTTATTACCTTTATTATATGATCCCATATGGGTCACACGCTTAAGCTAACAGGAATATGTGTTGGAACGGCTTAGCGGAAGTGCGACAAAAGTGCCAGGCATTTGTCGTACTAAGAGAGAAAGATTAATGGGTCTGATTAAATGGGATTTAATCAGATTGGTGTTTTGGGCCCATAAGCCCAAAAGGGAAAGAGAAGGCTTTTAATAAGGAAAAGCCAAATCTCTTTCTCCCAACCCTAACACCCCAGCCGAATTCTCTCTCCCTCTGCGCCGGTTTCATCAGTGGTCTAGCAGCCGTTTTCTGTGATCGCGTGTGTGAACCTTTGGAGGATTCATCCCTCGGTGTATCTCTCTGATCTCTGACCTGTTCTATTCCTTCCGCTGCAACAAACAGGTAAAAGGTGAGATCATCTAATGTTTCTAATTCAAGAGAACCTAGATCTGTATGTTTAGGTTGATATGAAACTGTGAATTACATCAGGATCAACCAAACGAATCCCTACATGGTCTGCCTTCATTAGACACATCGAAGAGTTCGATCAAAGGAAGGGATACTTTTCACCCTTCAAGATCAAGCACATACCTCACGCAAAACATTTGACGGCAGATGGGCTAGCAAGAAGTGCACGTCTCAGACAGTCATGGAGTTTTTATGTTGGACCGGAACCACCATCATGGGCAACAGATAGCTAGGTTTCAATACATTATTGTTGTAAAAAAAAAAATTGATGTTATTATTATTACTCAAACTTATCTAAATTTTTTTTTAATTCCCCGAATTTGAATGTAACTCTGACCGTCTGAGCAATAATTTTAAATATTCATGTATTCTTCATGCTACCACCACATAACCCAATATATTTTCAAGAACACATTTCAGACTAACAATTTTATATATCATGGCTCCGAATGGTGACAGCGGATCAAGCGGTGCGGGATAAGCGGATTAGGTGGTGCGGAACGGTTCAAGTGCGGTTTGTACGAAAGAAACGCACTATGCGGAATAAGTGTGGTTACTGCGGAACAAGCGGTACGTAAAAATGTTTGAATGGTGAAAACAAGCTGTATGCGGTACGAGATAAATGTTTGAATGGTAAAATGACAAAAGTAGTGCAGGATATATATTAAAATAGATTAATAATACTAATGCAATATATATTATTGATAAGTTTTAAAATCAATTTGGTTATTAGTTCGGTTCAGTTCGACCGAGTTATCGTATATTCTTTATATTGTTGACAAAAAAATTGATTAAATAATTTTTTTCTTTATTTTTTAGTATTTGAATAAAAAATTAAATATGTTTAGGTGTTCGGATACCCATTCAAATGATAACAAAATAATATTATGAGTTACGTATAATACTTTATTATTATTTTAAAAACAAAAATTATAAGCAATTTTTTTTTCTTTGCATAAACACTTTGTAGTTGATGAAATCAATTCACACAGTTTTTTTATAAAAAAAATCAGTTAAAAAATGAAAAGAGAAGACCGCACATTGATCCACACCTTATTTGTTGTGGGATGGTTCAAATGGCGTTTCAATGATTTTGGTTATGAATGTATTGAGCGGTTCACTTCAACCGCATAGCGGATCAAATTATGGTCACCATTCATGTAACTTTTGAAATTTGATTTTCTAATTAAAAATAAATAAATATGCAAGTGTGGTCCAAGTACACACTTCAAACGCACCTGAACCGCATATATGGAAAAATAGGCGTGGTTTACTATATTATTGTATTTCTATGTTCTTTTAAATAAAAATAAAGTATGGCAAATATTTAATTTGCTGTTCTCTCCAAGTTTTTTTTATTATTTTTAAATTTTCCAAAAAAATTTGTTAGTCAATAAATATATATTCTTTATCCCTTTTTCATTTGATAATTTTATTTTCCAAATTTATTAAACTAAAAATATGTAATTTTACATAAATTTTAAAATAATATTTTTAATAATAAGTAATTTTATAATCAAGAAGTATTATGAATTAGGTTTGGGCATTTTAATCGGAACCGATTATTCGAACCAGAACCGAGCCGAAATGGACCGATCCGAAATCGATTTGGTTATATAGCATTTATCCGATGGGTAATTTATTTTGAAACTGTGGGTCGGAACCGAACTGATACCCGAACGGGTATCCGATGACCCTGAAAATATTAAATATATTGGTTATTTTCGGATATTATAGATATAATTTTGGTATTATGAGTATTTTTAAAGTTTTATTTTTGCTTTTTGAATATATTTTTGACATTTTGGATAATTATTTCTGTTTTTTTTTTGTTTATCGTTATTTTGCTAGTTTTCGAAAAAACTTCCAGATTTTTGGGTCTAATTCAGATATTTTTACAAATTTCGAGTAAAATTTGGTTCTGAATTTTTAGACCCGAACCGAACCGGAACCGGTTGGACTCGAACTGATACCCGACTCAAAATTGCATAGGTACCCATTGGGTAATAATTTTTTCAACCCGAAAGAACCGGAACCGAATGGATCCTACCTGGAACCGACTCGAATATCCGAATGCCCAAGCCTATTATGAATATTTATAATATAATAACAATTTGGGCAAAGAAAAAGTTAAAATATTTAATTTAAAATTTCGGAAAACCAAATTTTATTTATTTTATTCAAAAATTTATTAATATGTATTTCACATCATTTTATCATTTTACCGCTCAAATATTTATCTTATACCGCATACTGCGTTTTTTCACCATTCAAACATTGTTCTGTACCGCTTGTTCTGTACTAACCGCACTTATTCCGCATACTGCGTTTCTTTCGTACAAACCGCACTTGAACCGTACCGCTCTTCTAATCCGCTTGTTCCGCACCGCCTGATCCGCTGTTACCATTCGAAGCCTTTGTTCCAAAACGCCTAGGACCCACCTTCTTTATATACTTTTTATTTATCAATCTATAAGTGCGTTTCTCTGGTGAATGGTAACACATGTTGGTGCATTCTCCTTCCCGCACATGGAACGCAGTTAACATTCATTGCATAGTTACATGTATTCTTCATGCTACCATCCCATAACCCAATTTATTTTCAAGAACACATTTCAGATTAACAATTTTATATATTCATAAAATTAATTACGAATATATAAAACAATTATTACAATTGGTATTTAATTATACAAAAGTAGGATTTAGTTGTGGATTAAGATGATTTTTAGTGTTTCACCCATCCAACATCACAAGGAAGAAGTTCCCATAAACAACCTTTCTGGATAGTAACAAAAAGAAGAAGAGAAGCTCCACCAAATTGGAAATAACCATAAAAGGCTGTTTGTGATGAATCTACTCAAAATCCGAGTTCCATAGCTGGTATCACCCCACCAGAGGCTACAATCTGTTTCTCCAGCTGCGTAGATTCGATCATCAATTTTTTTTTTTTTGTGTGAATCAAATAAGTTTCAAATGTTGATCAAATATGACCAAAATGATATGGGGTGGTTTTATATAGTCCTCCTCACCTTGAACAGAGTCTCTAATCTGTTCTTGACAAGATAGTACTCTTGCTTCACTTGTTGCAAACATCTATGACATCTGAAATTTTCATCATAATCAGATATCGTAATCAAAATTAAAAAAGTATGGAGCAACCAACATATTGGATCAAACTCACGCTTCAACATTTTGTTGCTCACAGAAGCTGCGGAAGACAACACAAGCATTCTTAACTCTATGTGCTCCTATACTGTTTTCACACACTCAAAATCTTAATCTTTTACACATTTTAGGATCTCAAAATGCATATATACATGTCTTAGATCATTATGGATCAGAGTTCTGTTTGTTACCTGGAGCTGCTACCTTTGAGTTGATGAACATGTGGATCAACTTTTTTGAAGTCTACAACTTGTTGATCCCTACAAAAGCATAAGAACAGTAAGGAACATAAACTCTTGACAGAAAGAAGAAGATTAAAGAGAGAGAGAGTGTGTGTAATGAGTTTAATTACAGGGAGAGTGAGAGATCATTGAGAATCCTGTCAGAATCTTGGAAAAAGAGAGAGACAACTTGTGAAACAAAATCCGGATTGCTTTCATCTTGGAGTTGTTGCAACTGCAAGAACTGGCTGTCCAAAATCCCCTTTTTTATGTACCAAAGTAATCAGAAACTAATTTTCTCATATCCAAACCTTAAACTCATGATTAGCTTACCAAAGAGACTGCAAAACCCTTTCATTTATTAGAATTTCAAAAACTTACTTCCAAGAAGAGTGACTTAGTGTAATCTTGCAAACTCTTCTGCATCTGAACCAACTCCATCTTCTCGGTTTTTTTTTTTGGGTTCTTTGTTCCTCTGTTTCTCTCTGCCAATAATGGATGATGAAATTGTCTAACCAAATCCTCAGTACTTAAAAGATGAGAACAAAATCTTCCGTATCAAAAACCCATTTTTTATTAAAAATTTAAAATTGTATTTTTATTGTTTACCGTCTTAAGTTTGGATTGATGTGGGAGAGGAATCCAACTTTAAAAATGGAAGTTGGTCGTGCTGTCAACTGTCTAACCATCGCGCGTCTTTTTACCCTTATTTTCCGCTTCTCCTCGTTTATTCGTGACTAGTGTTCGGTCCGTGCGTTTGCACAGACTAATTATTTGTTTACTATTTTCTGATGAAAAATTTATCTCATAGTATAAATAATTAAAAAAACTAAAAGAAAAATTTAATACTATTGATAAAATAATTTTGACATAAGATACAGAGAAAAATGTGATGATATAGTGGTCTGAGCTAAAAATGAGCCGAGTAACTTTGTTTTTAACCGAAAAAGGGCCGGATTGAGCTCATCTCTTCCCCTGAAAAAATTTTATCATCTTCTCGATATCATTGCCAGAACGAAAATCTGATAATAACCGACCCGCCCAGACTCGGATCATCAATCACTCGAAGCTTGAACCTTTTCCATTCATTTACACGTTTCTTAATGGTGTTCATATGTGTTATGTCTCTCGCTAAGTTCTTTAATATCTAACTTGGTTTACATTTTAGTAGAAATATTAGGATCTAACTTGGTTTACATTCTCTTTTATTAAATCTATAGGATCATAGCATCGTGCTCAAAAGCTTAGAACTTCGAAGCCGACCTAATATGTCTTCTCCTGTCGAGTGAGTCATCCGTTATCTCTCTTTATCAAACATTTTTGGGTTTGTTTTACTTGGTGTCAAATGGATTTATAGTTGTTTGGTTATGGTCGTGGCAGGAATTTCGGACAATTGTAGAAAAATGTAAAAATTCTACCAATTTCCTTTTGATTTCGTTTCGATTGCTAATGTTTTGAAGCATTTTCGACTGTTCTTTCGTAATTTCAGCGAATTTTACAACACCCACCTAGCGTGCTATTTGGCTATGCCTTAGCTACTTTGGTATATTGTTATTAACAAACTTAGTGAGTGATTTCTAAAAGAAAATAATACTTATCGTCTTCTATAGAACCTAATACTCCTGCAAGGTTTCTTTATTGTTTATAGTTTGTGCTGTGAAATACGGAACTCCTTTTCAAAATGTCCATAGAAGAACTGTCAGGAATGTCAGAACAATAGTTAATGTGCAATTTTTGTTTTGGTTACATATGGATTGACTTTGATGCCTTGAATAGTTTCTTACAATCAAATTTGATTCACCGGTTATTACTTAATGACATACGTGTTAAGGTTGGTTTAAATAGACAGTACAACATTATTGTTACAAATTTTAGTTAATATTTTTGTCGTTTAAATACACGGCTATGATCATAATCAGAAAATAGTATGCAGAAAATGACTTGCGGATCAATATTGAATAAAAGGATCATCAATCACGTTCCGATGTAATGCTTTACCATATGTTTTTATGTCATATAGAATACTATATGTTAAATGTTTTACTATGTGCGGATCAATGAGACCATCAGCCATATTCAGATACTATATTACAAATTTCAAATCAACAAAATAATAATTTGCATAAAATACTGTATATTGAATAAAAAATATTGTGACAAAAAAATAAAATAAAAATAAAAAAATCAGACTTTTGTAAAGAATATCTTAACATATATTTTTTCTTTGTTTCTGTTATTATTTTGTAAGAAGTTTTTGGGCTATATCATAACGAAGAAGGCGAAAGAAATAAGCAAATTTGGCAACGATTACAAATTTAATCTATTATTTATCTTGTATATGTGGTTTGAATTATCTACAAATATCTACAAATTTAATTCTTGTCTATGTGGTATGAATTATCTACAAATATGTGGTTTAGAGATCCAACCAAATGAAAATCTTCTTGTTCAAGAAATTTCAGAACCGGGTACTATGTTCGCTCTCTCTTTTTCTGGCTCTTTTTCTTTGGAAAAGAATTTCTGAAATTAACAAAATGTGTTCTAGGTTTGTGCATAACTTGAAATAATGAAGGAAAGATTCGCAAAGCTTTTACTTGGCGAAGATAAGTCAGGAAGTGGTAAAGGAGTTTGCACTGCAGTGACCATCTCAAACACTATTACCAATCTTTATGGTAATTAAAGACTTACACATCCTATGTTCTTGTCTCAGACAAATCTAAAATTATTCTTCTCCATCTTCTTTGTTTTAAAAAATGTTTGCAGCTACAGTGTTTAGCCAAAATCTGAGATTAGAGCCATTAGAATCAGAGAAGAGAGCAATGTGAAAGAGAGAAATGAATTGTCTTTTATCGGTATGTGATTACATAGTCGAATTCATCCCTAGATGTCAGAATCTAAGCAATGGAACTACTGTTGAGGTAACATAACTTCTTAAAACTTTATTTGTCTAAAAAATGAAGAAACGATAATATATGAAAAGAGTTGACCAAAAAAAAAAAAATATGAAAAGAGTTGACCAAAAAAAAAAAAATGAAAAGTTTCTTGGTTCAGGTGATGGAGAGTAGACTAAGAGCATATATCTATATCAACTTACCTGCATTGAGAAAGGTAGATTCGATGCTTATGGTACGTACATCTATTGAAATCATTATCAAGTCTGGAATATTTACCTCACTTTCAGGCACAAAGAAGGCCACAACATCGTAAAGGAGTTGGTAGATCTTGGCCGTCGCGGCAATGAACCACCGCTTGTCTTGCCTCTTTTGGTTTAGATGTTCATGTAGAGGACACTGAAGGATATGATCCAAACTGCGGCAGCTACAACCTTCATCAGCATTCTGAAAAAGAGTTGTTTGGTCTCTCTGGAAATGAGAGGCTGTTGTGAAACATCGTCCAGTACAGCTGCAGGTGTCGCATACCACTCCAGGTCAAGAACAATGTCAAAAGTCTCACCTGAACATCTGTTGATTTCAAGGCATTCCCCAACTGCTTTGTCACCAACTTATCCTCTGGCTTTTCCTCCCAAGCTACTATAATGGCGGCTTGAAGGAACAAAGCAAGCATCACCCAAAGCCTATCAAAGCTCCGGGAGAGGCAGAAAAATGTCATGCACTCCATGAAACTGGTTTTCCTAACGTTGTTGCCTCTACTCTTGAAGAAATTGCTTCCCAAATCGAGCGGCGGTTTCAATTTGCTGCACCCATCCGTCTAGAAGTACACGTTGATATCGTCGTAGTTCCTCCACTTGCAATGCAGCTCTGTCCCGTTCTATTAATCTGCTCTTTTTGTTCAAAGTACCTTAATTGAAATGCTTTGAATCTGCAAAAAGCAAATTGATTCTAATGTAATGATATCTACAATAATCAGAGCCAAAACATCGAAGAAGCTGCTACGATCACATGAAAAAAATTAGAAAAGACTCTTTACTTTTCTTTGATGTCTTCATCGTTGAGGCAAGTGCTGCTTCGGCCTGGAAAACCCAACAAAATTAAACAGAGTTTCGATTACCAAATGCTGATATCTACAAACACATTCATTCGATTTCTGAATGCTGATGATATCTACAAACACGACTACACATGCAAGCTTAAGTCGTGTTTTTTCATTCGTGAAACAAATCATTATCGTCATCATCAAAGCGATAATTTTAATACCTTGCCTGAGTCCAAAATCGGTTTTGAGAGGTCGGCGTCTAAGCCTCTTCTTCTGCTAGACCCGCCGGAAAATCTCTGGCCATCTTCGGTCGTGGTAAAAAATGATGGATGCCGGCAGAATCCTCGCTTCCGATTAGTGATTCCAACGGAGAAATAAAACCGTTGACCAGAGTAGTCTCATTGGTTTCGCCAGAATCGCGATTAACTCCCCAATTTTCATCGGAGAAATACCAAATTTCCACCTCCATAGCTTCTGATACCAATCCTACTCGAACAATTACCAAAGAAGATTTATCCGAGAAGAGCTAGAGAGCAAAAACTTTACTAAAAATTGGATTCAATGGATATGTACCTGAAATCCAATTTTTGTGTCAAAATTTATAAGAACTTGTGTAGAATCTGTAACTGATTTTGTCTGTCGAATGGAGATGGACATCATCCACTTTTTCTCAGTTTAGAGATGAATAAGATACAGTTAACTCACGTAATTTTGTTTTTGTAGGGTTAGGTCAAAGGACTGAGGTAATCTCTCACCCTGCAAAATCGATCGATCAAAGGCACAAAAATAAATTCACACTGCAAATTCGATCGATCAAAGGAACAGATTTAGGCTACTCAAAATCTCGAATATAATAAGGGTGAGAAATTACCTCTGATTAACGGACATGAAGAGATTTTGTGAGTCTGTTTTTGTAGAAAAATGAGACAGTAGCTATAAATCTTGAGAAATTCGGTTTAGGGCTCAACAATTTCATAGTGGAAATTAGAGGCGAACGAATGTGGAGTTGAGATCGTGGGAGAGAGTGATGGAGGAAACAGTTTTTGAAAATATTTTTTTTTAAAATATAAAACCAGAACATAAACTTAGCTTTTTTGAGAAGTAGAAAAAAAAGAAAAGAGAAACAATTTTGCTAGTGACAATTTTGATTCTTCTCTCTTTCTCTTTTTTAATATTTTAAAATACTTTTTGTATCGAATTTATAATTACTGTACATCTTATGAAAGCATATATTATATGCACACTGCCTGCATTCATTGTATCTTTCAAATAGCATCTCTTGGGACGCATTTTTATATATTAATTTGATTGATTCTTCGTTGATTTTTTCCGGCTAGTGTTTGTTTATTAAAATAAAACATTGATTGGTTAGTTTATTTACAATGATGTCTCACAAAATCGTAAACGTAATGAGTTTATCAATAGCATTTGTGACTTTGAACTCCATAGGCCTAACATTTTGTAATGTTGTCCACAACCAAACAAAATGCAATATCTAATTTCTATGACATATATCATCCAGTCATGTGCTGGAGTACTAATTAAAATGCAATTTATTTTCGTATCCTCTTTTATCTCTTTTTTTATATATGATACCAACTTGTCATTATATTTTTATTTGGTATTAATTTTTAATTTAGTTTTGATTTCTAAGCAAATTCAATAAATAATCATTAAAGCAAAGAACATTAGAATCATTCTCTCACCACTGTATGTTGAATTTAAAACACTAATATTTTCATGAAAACATGTTAACAACCAGAATTCACTTTGCAACAAATTATTTTAAATTGGTGAAAATTGTGTTTGAACTAATAGAAATGTCATACTTTTCAATATACATAAACATAAGGAGTTTTTATGACTTTCACAGTATCTCTTATTTCATGAGTAAACAACACAAATTATATATATAAAAGAAGGATTATCTCTCCAGAGCATAACACCTCAGCTTTTAAATTTATTCTGGAGATGACACATCAGATTAGTGAAAACAAGTCTAAGCCAATCTTATCAAAAGATTTGTCCACGTCACACCAGCTATGTTTCTTATGTCCCTAATCGAATATATCGTCGTATAACGAATGACTTCATCTAGCTTCTGAAACTCTAATTAGTCTCCTCCTCTCTTTTCTCTTCACATCCCTAAAACAACATATTAGAGCTTCGTCGTCGACGCTGTATCCAAATCTTCTTCTCTCCTACCCTGATCCGCATCCTTCTTCTGTGTAGGTTGAATTCGATTGAACTAAAAGCACATATCGAAGCTCTGTACTCAGCATCTCCGATCTCCCTGATACATCTCATTAATCAACGACAATTTTCTGTGTTCTTCCGTCTGAAAGCCTGTCTCTTCGAGGTACATGGACTCGATGAGATCGAACACCAAAAATAAGGCTGTCCGCAGCTCCATCTCCACCTTCGTTCGCTCTTCCATCTGTTAACGGATCTCGGTAATACCAATCTCTACTTTTTTCCCCAAATCGAATTTTCTAGGGTTTATATGTTGAGAGATATTCTCCGTAATTAGGAGCTTTTTTCCGAGGTGCACAGACGCGATGAGATCGAACAGGAAAAATGAAGCGGTCCGCAGCTCCATCCCCGCCTTCACTCGCTCTTCCATCTGATATCGGATCTTGGTACTAACAATCTTTTCTTCTTCCAAAAATAGAAATGTATGAATATATGATATATAGACTGTTGTAGAGAAACATGCGTATGAAATTGGTTCATTCACTACAAAATTACATTGGAGGAAACTGGAGAATCGGAGAAAGATGGGAGGTGATGGTGGCATCATTGGATTTGTTGGTTTGGATGCTTTCAGCTTCGAATTAGCTTCTTCGCTTCTTCATTCTGGGTTTAAGGTTCAAGCATTCGAGGTCAGTTGCTTCTTTTTTTTTCTTCTTTGATCGGACATGTATGTATCTGTTCTGTAAAAGCAGGTTGATCGGGTTTCAAATATTTGTACAAAAACATGTGAAAATTCATGGGGTTATGTTAGATTTTTTGAAAATTTCTCAGTCTCTCGGAGGATTTTCAGCTGTTTTAGACTAAACTGTTGTATCCATATTCCACAGATAAGTACACAATTGGTGGAGAAGTTCACTGAATTGGGAGGATACAATTGTGACAGCCCTACAGATGTTGGGTAAGGTACCATATTCTGTGTGTCCTAATAAGGAATTATAAACAACTTAAAGATACATGGAAATAAGTTCAGATTTCAAGGGGACAAACCTGTCTCAGTGTCATGTTATTTATTTTCCTCTTTCTTTTATGTCTCTGTTCTTAACTAAGTAGGTGCAGCAGCCGTGGTGGTTTTACTATCCCATCCTGACCAAATTCAAGATGTTATTTTGGCGACGAGGTTGTTATGAAAGGTTAATCCCGAAAGCTGGTGAATTTTATCTCAGGCTTATTGTGTAGGAGACTGTATGCGTCATTACTTTTTCAGGTCTACAGAAGGGTGCTGTGTTGCTTTTGTCTTCGACAATATCGCCCTTGCACCTCCAGAAGCTAGAGAAACAACTTACAGGTCACAACAATTTGATATTTTGAGGCATCGTTTGTATTTCTTCTCTGTATTTTGAAGTTTTCAGTCGTGAACTGAAAATGAGATTCGTTTCAGATGCAGAGGAAACAGAGCAGATTTTTGTAGTCGATGCCAATGTTTTAAAAGGAATGTCTGAGCTTCTTGATGGAAAACTAATGGTGGATACTCTGCTCTCTTACTAAGTATAATAACTTCTCTCAGAATGAAGGCTTGGGACTTGAATCCTTGGCCTCTACTGCACTTGATGCTTCGTTTACCTGGAAGGTATAAATCTTGTGAATTGATTATATTCGTGTCCATGAATACTAAACACAATGTGATGGCATTCTTTAATCTTTGCACTACAAAATCTTAGGATATCGAATGGTTAAGATCTGTTACAAAGTGCCAATACTGATCAAAGGAATACTCACACGTGAAGACGGTAAGGTTCATGTCTAATACTTTGATATATAGCATGTACCATACTATATAGAAAGTAGAAACTACAAGCCATGTTGAAAAAACCTTGTTTGATGCTATTGGCAGCTATTAAGGCTGTTGAAGCCGGAGTAGATGGAATAGTTGTATCCAACCACGGGGGTCGTCACGGGGGTCGTCAGCTAGACTATTCCCCAGCTACGATAACTCTCTCTAAGCTCTTGAAATTCCTCTTCAAAACTTTCAATTTAGTCTCTTTCCCAATTTCTAATTTCTTTAAATTCCTTGCGTAAATTCCTACGTTGATGTTCCTCAGTTCTTCGCTAATTCAATCAGCCTTCTCTCTTTCCTGACGTTTCCGGCGAAGTTTCAATTCTCCCTTTCCCCTATCAGGTGATCTTCTACTTTCTCCTTTCATCATCGTCCTTTTGCCTTTACGGAACATTTTCTTCTTCCTACCTTTCCCATTCGATTTGACGATTTCTTTTTTTAAAGAATTTTGTATTTCTCCTGTGTCTACTCTACTCAGAGCAAGTCTCTGAATGCAATTGCTTGCGTGTCCCTAAAATCGATCCATTTTTGGTGTGGCTGGGATGTTGAAGCTTCTCGCAGGTTAGAATTAACTCTCATGTTGAGCATACTGTCTATATTCTTGTGTATGCTTCTGGTGTTTCGAAGGATTCTCCATAGTCGTGCTTCAGGTACTTAAACACAAGAGCCAGATCGATTCCAGAAATTTTAGGACTATCGTCGGCGTCTACGCCGTCTTCTGCGATAGCCTCTTCAACAATTTTCAAGGTTCGTAATCCTTTAAAAAAATTACTTGTTTCATTCACACTGTGATTATGAAGTTGACATTGGAGTTGAGAAACTTAAACGGTTTTTTTTGGGGGAAATACATATTACTAACGAATGCCTTGACTAATTTCTGAAACTTAATTGTTGTACATCTCTTTAAACACCTTATCTCAGAAATAACTTTTGTTATCTATGTATTTGAGGTTCATGGTACAAATGGGTTTTCCATTTAGCCTCTCTTTTGATCTGATGGTGGCTATTTTGGAGGATAATGAAATAATTGTTGCCTAAACTGTGCTACATGAATGCACAGTATCTTTCAAACAATAATGTTGACCTTTGTATTACGACTTTTGATCAACATTGGTTTGCTTTTCAGTTGCTAATGTACCTTTATTGAAGTTTTTCTATAAACAGGCTGTATTGATGCATTTGAGATTTAATCTTTTTATGATTCCCATGTAAACTACAAACTGATAATTTGATTTTACTAAGTATGGTGATGTGTCATATAAGGTACGAGGAACTCGAAATGTGACACAAGAAGACTTTGAGATGGTGGTGGCGAGAGTGATGAAGAAAGATACAGATAAGAACATGTCTCTGCGTATACTCTTGAGATAGGAATCTCTTTGTTGTGTTCATTTTAGACCTGAGAAGTTGGGGTTTCTCTATTCTTTGTAGTTTTCTCTGAAGCCTTTTCAGTTGGTTCTTTAAGCATCCGTAAACCAAGTTTTTTCTAACTTAACATTATTAGTTAATAATTTGAGAGAACTGTTATAGCATAGCACAAATCAGTAGCAAAATTAAATTTTCTAACTGAAAACAGAAGTAGCAAAATTAAATTATTAAGTGAGGGAATGTTTTTGTCCAATTTGTGTTTATATACTTAGGAATTATTTACATTTTCAGACTTTGGTCACATCTTTCATACACCCCAATTTGTTACCATCTAGGTGCATGAAATAGTCTCTAGAACATGAATTATAAGTGATGAATCTGTTGAGGCAAATGTTCTTGAGTTAAGCTTTATACGCTATAAAATGGGTATAAAATGCACAAACACTCCAACAAAGAGACTGTTTAAAATGTTTTAACATCGAAATCTATTAAAAAGTATTTTAAGTACATGAGAAAACACCCCCAATTTTTTCAAAACTTTTACGATCATTCACTCTTCAGTTTTTTTTTTTGGGTCTTGGTCATTTCTGACATACGTAGTCCAAATAGTGCAGTTTGCGGAGAAGGTTTCATCACATGAATTTTATACAATAAACGTAGCATGCAAATACTGTTGAATTAAGCATCATATTTAAGCGTCAAAATTGAGTAATTTGGTCATTAAAGGGAAACAATGTGAAAATGTTTAAAACACACAAAATCTTCAAATATACAAACCCGTGCGTAGCACGGGTATTCACCTAGTGTGAATAATATAGCACTAAATGTTCGTATTTAACTAAAAAATATTGTTCTATTGGTTTGGAACCTTTTTTGTTCTATTAACCAGGAGGTTCTGGGCTTTCGGCCCGACTAATCCCCATGAGCCGGAGTGAATTGGGTTTCTTTCTTCACACCAAAGATACAATGTGAAGCCCCCCTCCCAACGAGAATCGAACCAGAGACATGAGAGACCAACCTTCATATCAGAAGCCACTGGCCCAACTCAGTGTTGGTAAAAGATTAATTGGTTTGGAACTTCCAGCTTAGGTAGTTGTATTGTATCATATTTCGATCTATCTTCCGCACACAGTCTCATATTTTGCAACCACTACTTAATTTGTCACGTTTCTGTGATTTTCCATCACTGTAAATACTTTCACAGTCATCATCATACACACCATTCTTATCTATTTTCCCATGCATAGTAAATGTCGTATTCTTCCTTAAATATTTTCTTTTTCAATGACACTTCCAACACGTCAAGCCAAATTAAACAATGGTATATTGGTATCACCATATTTCTGTACATTTGGGTCAAGATCTCCATTTTGACACGCCTCACATGATGAATGGGACATGCAAGAACGTACGATGCGTTTAAACTTTAAACCAATGGCACAAATTTTACTATACTAACTAATCAAGATTATTAGTGGATCTGTCTTGATAATGGGTCCATCGTCTAAGAGGGCTGCTCCATCACTAATGGACCTTTAAAATCTTATTATGAATTTGCTATCTCACATTATATCTCTGTATAAAAGTTAAACTGTTCTTCCTAATTAGTGTTTTAGCAATTAACTATACAAAAAATCAAGAAAGAATATGGACTCACCCATATCTCCAAGCGATTTAATATAAGAAAATAATTAGCCAATGGCCTAAATAAAATTTAAAATGTATAAAGCTAAAACATAAGTCGCTGTAGAAAGCAGCCAATTATGATTTCTTATTTACCCGAAATAAATACAATTAGGTGAACATGCATGGCGAGATAGTCCATTTGTTGGTTCAACGCCAATTTCAGGTAAGTTTAATTTACACAAGTAAAATAAATGAGCTGTTGATTCTATCTTGTGTACGTATGTGCTTAGGAGTTTTCTTTTTGGGGAAAATGTGCTTATGAGTTTGATTAATTCAAAGGCAAAAGAGCGTTGTAGATGTTAAAAAAATTTTTGTTGACAATAAATGTTAAAATGTTACATATTAATTACATATTAATCAGTCCGGTCCAACATTTTCGAATGCCCTACACAATTTTTTAAAATATGTCCTACACAATGTTTTGACCAAATTATTTTCGGATTTATTTTGTCAAAAAATCCAATAATAATAAAATTAAAATAACATTAAAACTTCATAAAATAATCTAATTCCATAAATGGTTCGCAAAAAAAAAAACAGTAAAAACATTGAAATATGTTTTTTCCTGCATTTTTACTTTTAAAATTATTTATTAAACTCAAATAGTCGAGTTTTTCAACCATAAGTGTCACAATTAATAACAAAGTCATTCAATAACTCGTGCAACATGATAGACCGTAAATAATTCTTTATTAAATTTGAAATTTGGAAAACTTTCAGCAGTGGCAACCAATACTAGGATGATCAATAATATGCGATAAGCAATTTCAGTGTTCTAATAATAATCCTTCATTTTTCAAAAATATCAAGCACTTCAATAAGTTTCCGAACTTTATTTGGTATTAATTCTCTAAATTTTAAAATTTATAAATAAATCTTCACCAACTATGCGTATTATTTGTTAAAAATACCTCCACGTTCACCTATGATGTCCTCAAAATATCTTCACTTATCCTGTTAGTTTTCTTAAACCGAACAAAAACTCAAAAGTTTGCTCACATCTTTGGAATTAGTCGTACATGTACTCGAGATAAACTAGAGACTGATTCATGAGTGTATTGAAGTGATTAATCGTAGAGCTCTCCTCTGGTAATAATAACACGTTTTAATTATTTATCTCTTTGTCTTCATCATATTGTGTTCTTTTTCTAATGATATGCTTTAATTCATAGGAAAATCAGCTACAATCTCCATAACAACTGTAATTTTTAAAACAATATTATAAGTCCAAACTTTGTTTAGATATATCTTAATAATAATAATATATATTTACAAAATGCCCTTACACACTTTGTTTAAATATATATTATGAAAAATGTATTTAAAATGTCTTCCCAAACTTAATTTAAATACATTAATAAAAATATATTTAAAATGTCATTATAATTTTTTTTTCTTTTTTTGCCAACATGCCCTTTTTAAACTTGTTTAAATATATATATTATGAAAACTATATATTTTTTTTAAATGTCCCTTCAAACTAGATGATACTGTGAAAACAATCCATTTTGACATGCAAACACAAAATCAAAACGTTATATATTTCATATATCTGTGTTTGATGTATAACAAAGAAGAAACTTATGTTATGTTATCATGGTAAATTAAAATATTTTGAAGTCTAAAAGGGCGCAAACTAGTGTTGCGAGTTTTGG
>CM058234.1:80826849-81031247 GCA_030180135.1 Orychophragmus violaceus | reverse complement strand
CTCTTTTGAGATAAGCCATTGTTGGTAAGAGACATAGCATGATCTTGTTCTGAAAAACATGAAGCTCATACTTCTTTCAATAGCTTTTTTCGCTATCAAATTACGGCTTTGGATCGATAGATTGGAGAATAGATAAAATAGATTTGGAGGTTTGAAAATAGATTGTGATTTTTTATGTTAATTTGTATTATTAACGGTGTTTAACGTTTATTAAACGGGAGTAGATGGAAAAAATAAAGGCTTGAGGATTTAAACCTGTCAACTGAGAAACATTCAGCAAACTCCACAACTATTAGGCCAAAGGAATCTAACAGAATTTGATACCCCTAATAATTTTAATAAATTTTAAAGCATAAAGTGCTTATGTGCTCTAGGCTAGGGCCAGCCCTCATTACCCAGTAACTCCTGTTAGATGAGCTTGAGCTCGAGAAGAAGAGAGAGAGTGAGAGTCAAAAGAAAGTGTTATTGACTTGATTGAATGTTTGTTACAACAATACTCTTTATATACTCAGAGTATTTCTGGTTTAATCTAAACCATATTGAACCATATCTAACCATACTCTAATATTCCCCCTCAAGATGGCATGTAGATAGATTTTAAAGCCATCTTGCCAACTAAAGAATAAAACTGAGGTGAAAATAGAGGCTTGGTAAATATGTCTGCAATTTGATTGTTGGTGCGAACATGAAGTGTCTTGATGTAGCCAACTTCAATTCTCTCTCGCACTTGATGACAATCTAGCTCGATGTGCTTCGTTCTCTCGTGGAAAACTGGGTTATTAGCTATGTGAATAGCAGCAGTGGAGTCACAGAAGAAAGGAACTGGACCATGTTGAGGTGCCTGCAACTCCTGTAAGAGATGATATAACCAGACAACTTCACGTGAGCCATACTCCATCGCTCTGTATTCTGATTCTGCAGAGGAATGAGAAACTGTTTGTTGTTTCTTGGATTTCCAAGAGATCAAAGCACCTCCAAGAAACATACAGTAGCATGAGGTGGATCGACGAGAATCAGGGCAGGAAGCCCAATCAGCATCCGTATAAGCTTGCAAGATCAGATCAGAAGTAGCTGGATAAAAAAGACCAAGTCCAACTGTTCCTTTTAGGTAATGTAATACTCTGTATGCAGCTTGAAGATGGGAAGGCTTAGGAGCTGAGGTGAATTGACATAGTTTATTCACAGCAAAAGTGATATCCGGCCTGGTTATAGTCAAGTACATCATTCTCCCAACTAGGCGTCTGTAGAGACTTGAATCCTCCAGAACAGGTTCTGATGTGTCCTGAGCTAGCTTTATACTAGGATCCATAGGTACAGCAGACGGTTTGCACGCTAACAAACCGGTTTCCTCTAGCAAACTCAAGGTATATTTGCGTTGACAGACAGATATACCTTTGCTAGTTCTAGCAATCTCAAGACCTAGGAAATATTTTAAAGAGCCTAAGTCTCTCAGTTTGAAAGCTGCAGCTAAATTCTCCTTCAACTTATCAACCTCACTATCATTGTTACTCGCTATTATGATATCATCAACGTAAACAAGAACAGCTATGTACGTACCATTCTTGTTACGGATGAAGAGTGTATGATCTGAGTTTGATTTCTGGAAGTTAAGCTGCATTAGTGTAGAACTGAACTTCAAGAACCATTGGCGAGAAGCCTGTTTTAGTCCATATAACGACTTATGAAGCTTGCAAACAGGGTTAGGAGGCAAGGTTTCCCCCTGTCGTGGTGTGTATCCTGGAGGCAAGGTCATATAAATTTCTTCAGTCAAATCACCATTTAAAAAGGCGTTAGAGACATCTAGCTGAGTGAGGCTCCATTGTTTAGCAGCTGCAACAGCTAGAAGAGTTTTAACTGTTGTCATCTTCGCCACAGGTGAGAAGGTATCAACAAAGTCAATCCCTTCTTGTTGTGTATACCCTTTTGCAACCAGTCGGGCTTTATAACGCTCTAAACTTCCATCCGCATTCACCTTTATTTTGTATACCCATTTGCATCCAACAGTATGTTTATCTGCAGGTAGTGAGCATACTGACCAAGTATTAGTGCTTTCCAGAGCAACTAATTCTTCATTCATGGCTTGAAGCCATTCATCATACTTCTTGGCCTGAGTAAAAGAAGATGGTTCAGGATGTAACGCTACTGCACAGATATAAGCCTTGTATTCCGCAGATAAATTCTCATAAGACATATAAGCTGCAATAGGATGAGCAGGGTTAGTTTCACTCTCTGTGATATTACAGTAGTAATCCTGAAGATAAGCAGGGAGCTTTGTGTTTCTTTTCGATTTATCTTGTTCTTCTGAAATTGGTTTTGCAGGATGGTCTTTTGTTAGTGAATCATTCACAGGGAGTTCACTGTTTGATGCAGAAGACCTTTGTGAGAGAACCAACTCATTTGAACCAGAGAAGAAATCAGTGTATGAATCAGACTGACCTTTGGAGTATGGAAATATGTCTTCATGAAAAGTTACATTTCTAGAAATGTAAACTTTGTTTGATTCCATATCCATAAGCTTGTATCCCTTATATCCTGCAGGATATCCAAGGAAGACACACGGTCTTGAACGGGGTTGGAACTTATGTCTCGCCTTTGGTGATGTTGAGCAATAAGCCAAACAGCCGAAAACTCTAAGACCACTGTAGTCTGGTGACTTTGCAGTTAAAACTTCATAAGGACTTTTATCTTTCAACAGTGGAGATGGTAATCTGTTGATGATGAAAACCGCAGTAAGCACGCATTCTCCCCAAAATTCTAATGGCACTTGAGACTGGAACATGAGGGATCTTGCAACATTTAATATGTGTTGATGTTTGCGTTCTACAACAGCATTCTGTTCCGGTGTCTCAGGACATGAATGATATGAGATTATTCCTTTCTGCTTAAACAACTCAACAAACTTCAACTCAGGGGCGTTATCAGACCTTACTGCTTTGACAGAGATCTTGTACTGATTCTCAACCATCTTGATGAAATCTGGGAATACACTGAGAACTTCATCCTTTGTCCTTAACAGATATAACCATGTAACACGGGTATGGTCATCTACAATAGTCAGAAAATATCTATAACCCTCCACGGTTGATACTGAGAATGGTCCCCATATGTCGATGTGCAAAAGATCAAAGATGTTTGCACATACATTGTTCTTGGAAAGATAAGGAAGTCGTTTTTGTTTAGCAAGAGGGCAAATCTTACAATGAAACGATCCTTTATTCTTTTCTTTGAAACCAAGAACATCTATGATTGAATCAGTTTTTGACATAGATGGGTGTCCTAATCTGTTGTGCCACAAGTTGGAATCCACAACAACATTACAATATATGTTGAACTCTTGTGAACCTGAAAGATCAGCCGTGTCCAGCACATAGAGATTTGATATTTGTTCACCCTTCCCAATCATCAGCCCCTTGGTATGATCCTGTATTACACAAGTATCTGGATCAAAAGCAACTCGACATCCCAAATCCTTGGTTAGCTGACTTACACTCATGAGGTTCAGCCTAAAATCTGGAATGTAGAGGACATTGTTTAATGTCAAATGACCATTTAATCTAATTCTGCCTACCCCTGCAATTCTCACACCAAATCCAGTAGGTAAAGTAACAGAATTATTCACTGCATCAGACATTTCTTCAAACAATCCTTTATCATGTGCAACATGGTGTGTTGCGCCACTGTCTATGATCCAAGATTCCGAACATAAAGCATTTCCTGTTGCTCTTAACATGCCAATGAAGCAAAGAGTTGAAGAGGAAAAGGCCATACCCGGAAGAGCTGTTATAGAACCACCAGATGATGAAGCACCACAATTAACTTGAGCACTCGGAGTTTGCAGGTGAGTGTTGAAATATGCAATGACCCCTTCGATTTGATCTTTAGTGAGACTGTTAATCATGGCAGATGCAGAGTCTGATGAACTAGGATCAGTGAGTGTCATTTGAGCTACCATAGGCTTTGTAGTTGCATTGTTCTTGTTATAAGACTGTTTCCCATCTTGGTGTTTCACCTTGTGCTTGAATCCAACGGGATAACCATGTATCTTATAGCAAGTGTCAAACGTATGTCCATTGTATCCACAGTGTGAACATATAGGCCTGGTTTGCTTCGTGTTGACATTAGCTTGAGTCGCATTGATAGACATCGAGACTGGAGGTGCATTCTGAACTGGAGCCGAAACTTGAAAAACAGTTGCATTCTGAACCGGAAGTATGTTCCTTTGATTATGATCCTGGTCCAAGAGATTATAGATCTCTGACAGCTCTGGAACATGCTTTTTCATGATGATTTGGCTCCTAATGACTGCATAGGATTCATTTAAGCCAGCCAAGAACTTCACCACTTTGGAATGTTCAGCTTTAGTTTCTGTAGCTCTGCAGCAATCACAATTACGACAGGTTTTGATGCAATTTGCTCCATCTAATTCATCCCAAAGAGTTTTCAGGGTGGTATAATAGGTAGCAAGATCCATTGTTCCCTGTTGAAGAGACCATATCTGCTGTGATAACTGGTATGATCTCGGAAGATTAGTGATGTGATATCGAGTAAACAAATCCTTCCATATCTCCGATGCATCATTAAAGCGAAGAATACTTTTGTAAATTTGCTTAGAAACCGAATGCAAGATCCATGATTTCACCATTGAATTACATCTAGACCAAATTCTGAAGCCACTATCAGATTCCGCAGGACGCACAATCGAACCATCAATAAACGCAAGTTTGTTCTTGGCATCTAAAGCTATGGTCATTGCAATGCTCCAATCATCGTAATTAGAACCATCAAATACTTCAGAGATTATAGAAAGACCTGGATTGTCGCCATTGGTAAGATAAAATGGTGAATGGATACTGGTAATCGGAATATCGGAACTCGAATCTTGATCCGGCGTTGAAATTTGAGAATCGTCTTCAGGAACAGAAGAACGACGATTTGAATTTGTTTGAGCTCTGGCTTGGACGCGACGAGAACGACGAGCAATCACCATTGTTGAGCGATAACGAAGCTTCGAATGAAACTTTTTCTTACGATTTCGAATGATTCTTGACGGAATAACCAAGAAATCAAATCGCGAGAGATAAGAGATGATCAATCGAGAGAATCGTCGATTGATTCAAGGTCAAAGAAAAGAAAAACAACGAAAGAAGAATCGGTTGAGGTGTTGATCCTCAACGCTCTGATACCATGTTAGATGAGCTTGAGCTCGAGAAGAAGAGAGAGAGTGAGAGTCAAAAGAAAGTGTTATTGACTTGATTGAATGTTTGTTACAACAATACTCTTTATATACTCAGAGTATTTCTGGTTTAATCTAAACCATATTGAACCATATCTAACCATACTCTAATAACTCCTTATCCTATAGGCTAGCTAAAGGCTCATCCAGAGCCAATTCCTACTACTTCGAGTGAGCGGCTACGTTAGTAGAGCTCGTAAGTAAAATGTGAAAAGGTAAGAGGAGGACGATGCTCTTAATGTGAATTTCAAAATTTTCATAATGGCAACAGAATTGTTGGTGTAAAGGATTAAAAAATCATTTTGTAAATAAGTGAGTCATAGGAATTAATGGAAAGACATGAAGGTAGACTTAACTTTCAAGCTTTCAGTTGGATTCGAGAAGAAATATAATGAAAAAGTCGATAAGGAAGAACATATTTCTTGCTGTGTTAAGTTAGAGAAAGAGTGATTCTAGAGAGAGGTTTAGCTCCCAGGCACACAACCCTAAGAGTTGACAATGCTCTCTGGCTCAAGGCTGAAGTTTCACTCCAACCAAATCTTGCCAAAAATGGAAACTGATTCCTGCTATTCCTAGACATGCCAAAATACCTCAGCTCTGGCCCATCATCAAAGAGGAAAACTTTTCAAATTTTAAAAGTCTTGATGGTGACCACTCATTTGTAGTTCCCCCCTCTTTGTCTCGAAAAACCTCTGATTCACCGGATCTTGAAGGCTTAACAACACAAAGCATACTCATCGAGTGCACTTTGGTTTGAAATCTCTCCCACCCTTCTTGAACTGCATCCAGAGAACCTTCGAAGTAGTCTACTGGTCCTAGCTCAAGTTGTTTGTTCTTAGGCAACCGAATCTGATCAAATCTTAATTGGCCACCCAGTTCTGAAACTTCTCTCAAGCTGACCATTCCCTCCCTCCTCTGGAGAACGGTCTAGAAAATCCACCGCTGAACATCATGGCGCGACGTTCAATTTATGAATAAAAAGGAAAGGCTATTGCCTCTTCAAGCAACGTCCACAGAACCCCTCGAGTCACAGTACCCCCTTTTAATACCTCTTCTCTAATCCAAAGGCATGCACACACACTGATTAGAAGAGTGACTAACCAAAGGTATCAAAGGATCTGGTCCCTGATTCCTTTCTTCTCTGACCACTAGAAAACATTAGCCCGGGCTATTGGTGCAGATCTGGGTAATGGCTTGGTCCAATTCCAATTTGCTAATGAGGCTGACCTTCAACTGGTACTTGCAAACCGACCCTATCGCTTTGAAAAAATGGATGTTCATCTTCCAGCGCTGGGATCCAACAATGGATACAAGCTTCCCAACCATCATACCCTTCTGGATAAAAGTACAAGGCATCCCCTTCCACATGTGGTCAGAAGACACCCTCCGCATCATTGGCAATAGTATTGGCATATTTATTAACTGTGATATCTCAGCCATAAATGTGAGAATGTTTATCCTTATCAACAGACTTCAACCTCTTACCATGCAAGTTACAGTTGAGTTCTCTGAAGGAGAAGAAGTCTCTGCTGATCTCTTCTCTGAGAAGCTGGAAAAATACTATGCAAGATGCTACCGACTGGAACATGAAGCTCAGGATTGTCCTCACAGTTGTAATCATCGCCTAACATCCCAACAAGAAGAAGGGGAAGAAGGGCAACCCAACAAGGTCTCCACAAAGGTCCCATGAGCATCCAAACAGAGAAACTTACAGAGACAAGAGATCTCAAACGCATGTCCATAGGAAAGATGAGACACATCGCAAAGAATCCAACAACAGAACCTCACGGTATGAGCCATACCAAAGAAACCATCAACGACAGTCAGCTTTCAATAGACTATCAAATGTAGATCAGCCCAGATCTTTCCATCATGACTTGCATAGATCCGAGCGTAGGTATCCTACAAAGCAAATATGGAGAGATAAAAGGCCTACTACTCCCCTGATGCAGTTGGGAGACGATTCCACGTCTGAGCACAAGACTCCCTCCTCCATTAGAAGAGCAACCACAACTCCTCTTGGGGGCTACTCAGGAGAGAAATCTTAAGAAATCCCACAAAGAGCCTTCGAAGAAGCCATTGGAGAGCTCCGAGATGTAATGATCCAATACTCAAGCTGTGTAGATCCATTGGAAAGTGCAGCGAGAAAGGAGCGATATAGACAAGCTGAAGTAAATGGAGAACTTGAGGAATCTGCCATTCAAATGGTTAGAAGTTTGCTTGCTTTGCAATGCAATGTACCTACCATAGAACCTCCTCCTCTCCTCAGGATAGAATACCTACAACCTTTCGTCTCGGCCCCTCTGTATCTATGAATGAGTAGCCCGTAGCATCTCCACTGGCGGGCAAGAGTAACGCAAAGAGAAAGTCGGGCAGACCACCGACCAGGAGGAAAATCCAAATCAGCCCCAAGGCATTCCCAGGATCCTCTACTTTCAAGAGAAGGACATCACAGAGCAATGCTTCCTCGAGAAGGAATCTTAATCTCGACGCTTTGAAAAGAAAATACACCAGCTCAAATCTTGCACTAATGCAAGACAAGAAGATCCCCAGAGCAAAAATCATTCCGTAAATCTCTAAGCGGAAGATGGATTTTCAGAATCCATCTATCTCTCTTCCTTAAGAGTGGTGAGTTGGAACTGCCAAGGTCTGGGGAACCCCTTGACAGTCCAACGTCTTCGGGAGATTCACCGCATAACTCTCCCAGATATAGTGTTCTTATCAGAGACAAGAAAATCAAGACTCATTTGTACTCGATAAACTCAAATGGATGGGATTCTCCAACTGGAAACTTGTTCCCCCTGCCACCCCTACCGGTGGTGGTCTGGCTCTTTTCTGGAGAAGTGACTTGGATCTACAAGTTATCTCAGAAACTTCCAACCTCATTGACACACAAATTGTAGTCCAAGGAAAAATGTTCTTTAGCTCCTTCATATACGCTGACACAGATAAAAAGAAAAGGAAGGACTGTTGGAACTATCTTAGGATCTCTCAAATACAAGATGCAAACCCTGGTTTGTAACAGGAGATTGTAATGAGATTACCTGCTCTGAGGAAAAACTAGGAGGACCGACAAGACCTGGAAGTTCTTTCACAGACTTTAGATCATTCCTCTCGGAATGTGATCTCTACGACCTTCCTCACACTGGTGATCATCTATCATGGCGAGGTGTCCGAGGCGACCACGTTTTCAGGTGTAGACTGGACCGAGCAATGGCTAACAACGACTGGGCAAAGCTCTTTCCTCGCAGCAGATGTGAATACTTGCGTTTTCAGGGATCAGACCACAAACCGGTCATCTCCTATTTTGAGCCTCAAAAAGACAAGAAAAATGGATTTTCAGATTTGATAGGAGATTGAAAGAAAACCCAGAAGTTAAAATACTCATTCAGCAAATCTGGATTGAAGATCCTCTACTGATAATCAGGCTCAGAATATTGAGAATCAGACGAGCCATCATCTGCTGGAGCAGAGAGAATACTCGGAAGACTAATGAGCTAATAAAGGGACTCATGCAAGATTTAGAACAAGCAATGACCAGCCCCTTTGGCCCTTTCCAGAAGATAAAACTATCAAACTCATCAACTCAAAGCTCCAGGATGCCTACAAATCAGAGGAAGCTTTCTAGAAACAGTGCAGTAGGCTTTTATGGTTGCAGAAAAGAGATAAAAACTCAAGATACTTTCATGCAATAACTAAGGGAAGAAATGTATCAGATGCGTTCTCAGTAATTGAAAATGAAGAAAAAATTCTGGTTTTTTAAGGAGCAACAGATAGCTAAGGTTATTGTATCATTCTTCAACAATCTGTTTACCTCAGCTGGTAGTGAATGTGAGGATATTGTACTAAGAGCTTTGGAACCAAAATTATCAGCCGCTGACAACGCCATGTTCATTAGGGATCCATCGAATGAGGAAATAAAATTGGCAGTATTCTCCATCCATGCTGACAAAGCGCCGGGTCCGGATGGATTCTCTGTAGGGTTCTTCCAGGAAAATTGAACCTCTATTGGACATGCAATCATCGAAGAGATCAAGCTGTTCTTCAGTACATGGAAATTACCTCACGCGATTAATGAGACATATATTAGGCTAATCCCAAAGATCCATGCTCCAAGAAAAATCAGTGACTATAGGCCTATAGACTTATGCAATGTATACTACAAAATCATTGCTAAGGTGCTTACTCGTCGGCTCAAGAAAGTGTTACCAAGGCCGCTATCTGAAAATCAATCAGCATATGTACCTAAGAGAGCTATTGCTGACAATGTGTTGATTACACATGAAGTTCTACACTATCTCAAAGCCTCATCAGCAAAGAAATATTGTTTTATGGCGGTTAAAACCGACATGAGTAAAGCCTATGACCGGTTGGAATGGAAGTTCATACAAAAGGTTATGCAAAGTCTAGGTTTTGACTATAAGTGGATCAACTGGATTATGCAATACATTGCCACAATTACCTACTCCTACCTAATCAACAACTCACCTAGAGGGAGAGTCTTCCCGAAGAGAGGCATAAGACAAGGTGATTCCCTTTCACCCTATCTCTTCATTTTGTGTAGTGAGGTACTGTCAGGACTTTTCAAAAAAGCCCAGGAGGATGACAGCCTGCAAGGTATCAGGATTGCCAAAGCATGTCCAAGACTCAATCACCTACTGTTTGCAGACGACACAATGTTCTTATGTCGCACCAATGACAAGAGTTTAGCGGCTCTTAAGACTATCCTGGAACAATATGAACGAGCCTTTGGTCAGTACATTAACTGTCAGAAAGCATCGATTACCTTCTCTCACAAGGCTCCAGCATCTCTCAAGAAGAAAGTAAAGGCTTATCTTCACATAGATAGGGAAGGGGGATTAGGTAAGTACCTTGGCTTACCGGACCACTTTGGAAGAAGGATTAAGGACCTATTCTCATACATTGTGGACAGAATTAGCCAAAAATCTCTTTCATGGAAGAACCGTTTCCTCTCTGCAGCAGGAAAAATAACCCTTCTAAAGAGCGTTCTAGTTACAATGCCTTCTTACGCCATAGGCTGCTTCAAACTACCAGTATCTCTCACAAAGCGAATCCAATCCATTCTCACAAGCTTCTGGTGGGATTCTTCTCCTGAGCACAGGAAGATAGCGCGGGTAGCATAGGATAGACTTTCAAGGTCCAAGAAAGATGGCGGTTTGGGTATAAGAGATCTGGAGAGTTTCAATAATTCATTACTAGCCAAGATAAGCTGGAGGATCTTGGAGCATCCATAATGCTTACTGGCCTCACACGGATGGAGAAGCATCCTAATTGGCAGAGACACCATAGTCGATCACCTTGGTTGGGATATGGGCAATGGAGAATCCATTAAAATATGGCAGGAGCCATGGATATCAACGACTAAATCAGTAACCCCAATGGGCCCTGCTCCACAAGCGAGTGCTAACGACACAGTATCCTCCCTGTTCTTACCAAATACTACAACATGGGACATAAATAAGGTGAATCTGCTCCTGCCAAACTATGCCTTGGATATTCTGAGCATCAAGACCAGCACCCTTGGACTCAAAGATAAGAGAATCTGGCTCAATCATGCTTTTGGTGAGTATACCACCAAGACAAGTTACTATGCGGCCCTTCAGAAGAACGAATGCAAAAATCAAAGTAATGCACAAGGACCAATCAACTGGCTAGAAGACATATGGACCATCAAGACGTCTCCAAAAATCAAGCTATTCTTATGGAAGATAACAACCAATGCCTTACAAGTGGGAGGAAGACTCATTTCGAGATGCATCGCAATAGATGGAAACTGTAAAAGATGTGGTGAGAGTGAAACCATAAATCACCTGCTTTTCCAATGTGACTATGCTTAGCTGGTCTGGAAAGAGACCATTTTCTCTAACAAGAAATACCTCAACCTTCTCTAACTTTGCTTCAGATTTGAGAAAGATAAGAACACTTCAATGTATGCCGCCTACATGTATTCATACATATCCCCTTGCACCGTGGATTTGCTGGATGCTATGGATAGATAGGAACAAACCACAAGAATTGGTAACTCAATCAATCATCTATGCAAAAGAATGGTGTAATGCACAATTGGAAATTGATTGAGTACTTACACCAGTTACTCCGATCCATAAGCTTGCGGCTCAGAATTCTATAGTGTGCAAAGCTGATGCTTTATGGAACTCTACCAGGCAAATCGCGGGTCTAGCCTGGTTTTTTTGCACAGAGCGATCGCATCTTATCGTTTTGTTCGAGAATCCAAGTGTCAGTCAAATCTCTGCTTCTGGTTAAGGCTCTGGCCCTTCGAGTAGCAATGGAAACGACAATTGAATCCGGCATATGATCTGTCGAATTCCAATCAGATTCGACTCAACTAATGAAAGCCATCTCTACTGGCCAATCAATCTCCGAGCTCCATGGAGTTCTCTCAGATATCTCTAAGTATCAATCTCTCTTTGATTTTGTGGTTTTTCGTTTCATTTCGTGGTCAGTGAATGAGTTTGCTGACGTTTCAGCAAAACAAGCTTTATTCTCTTTTATAACCTAGAATTCTGTTTAAATTAATGAATTTTTGCGTGACAAAAAAAAAAGATAACGAAAAAGTAGTTTTTTTTTTTTGTCAACACGAAAAAGTAGTTTTAAAAAGTTTAAATGTTTTATTATTTTTTCAATAAATTTATATGTACAACCCGAACCTAATTGAAGCACAAGAATTATAAACAAAACTGGACCGAGATTTATTTGGGACCAATACCGAACCGAGATAAACCCCCATTTGTAAAACGAAAAACTGACAGACAAACAAACAAACTAAATTTTTTTTTTTTTTTTTAGATTGATGCTTGGAGGTTCCAAATGGGTCGTTACGAGGAAACGAAGGTCGGACAGAGAAGCCAAATAATTTCTCCCTCCTCTTCCCACCATTTTTATCAATCTCTGCTTCTTTCCTTCATCTTCTTCTTCTATTTATTCCCAAAATTTCCATTTCAGACAACAACTCACGAGACTTAGATCATTGAACTAATTATTACAAAACTGAAAAACCTGAGCAGGAACCGAAGAAAAGGAACATCCTACCCTTTTCTTCTTCCTCTCTCTCCTTTCTCACAACCACGATCTCTCCTTTCTTTTTTTTTCTGGCCCCAGAAAAATTATTCTTCCACCGGGTCAATTAATTAAAGATCCGCCCTTTTTAGGCTTATAACGATGGGAACTGAAATCATACGGCCTCAGAATTGTTTGATTGACCGGATGAGAGATTCTCCGGCAACGATTTTTCATCCCCGGAGGAATCATTTCCACCGGAGACCGCCTCTCCGACCTGACCATAGGAGACGATTCGGTTCCCACGATTTCAGAACGACGGCGAAGGATGTCGTTCGGAGAAGAGGAGAGTCGTTCGATTCGATTTCGAACATCAAGACTCGGAGATCTACTGTGAAGAATCCACCGGAGGTCTGTGCCGACGATATCTACGCCGGAGCTTCGATTTTTGTTGTTTCCCCGGCGCCGAGCTCGCTGCCTTTGCCGTCCTTCTCGAGGAGGAATGCAAAAAGCCAGGTCGTTGTTGTTTCCGTCGATGATTCGGCGTCTCAGGATCTCCGGCGACTTCTCCGGCTGGAATCCTGAGAAATCGGATAACGCGGGAAACTTTGAAGGGAACGTCAGCTATCTAACGGTTCATATATATATAATCTCAGGAATCGTCTCCGGTACTATTTTATTAATCTGCCATGGATGTGAAATATCGTATAGAAAAGTAAGGGGTCAGATTTAGAATAAATGTTAAACATTAGCTGATTTTTCAATTTTCAGTTCTTCCTGTAAATGGAAAATTTAAAATGATATTATTTGGTCCAAATCTTAATTAACTTCAAATCTATACGCGCATAAAAGCATTGTTCCCAAAAGTACTAAGCATTATACCCGTCAACTTGAATCTAGCGAGTTATTGAAATATGAGTTAAACTCAAGAAAATAACTCTAAAAATACATGAGAGAATATTTTTGTAATAATTAGAATATTTTTACCTACAATCCAACAAAATATAAATTTATTATGCATATATCACATCTAAATTTTAATAAATTTCCACTCCTAAAACCCAACCTTAATCGAACCGCTTTCAAAAACTGATTTACTGGTTGAACCATTAATACAATTTGTTATTTATATAATGTTTTACACACTATATTTATATATTTATATCCTTCGGTCGAAAACTCGGGCCTAGCACCTAGCAAAAAAATCGAAGAATATACGAGATTTACGCTGATTGAAATTTTTAATGTTTTTATGTATATATATGTATATAAATTAAATAAACATAATTAACAACAAAGTAATACATGGTTGAGTGGTTGAATGCTTCCTATTTGACACGTGGAACCTGGGTTCGAGCCTTTCCTCCTGTCTTTTGGCTTTTTTATTAAATGAACTTGCAATTATAATTTTACCCTCATCTTCAACCTGCCTCCTCTACAACTTTCAGACCTTATTTTGCGTCTGTTTTTTTTCTTTCAAGATTAAGGCCATTTTAACTCATTTTTCTCGTAGTTATCACCTAAAATTGATAGATCCATAACCCAATATACCATTTCTAACTTGAATCGAAGAAAAAGATGAAGTTTTGAGATTTTTTTTTTTTTAAATCCGATTTTTTTCACCGATTACCACAAAAGCCCGGCGGTAGAGCGCCGCCGAACGCATCATCGGCGATTAATCGGGCCTCGGCGGCGCGTTTTAGAACAGGGTTTATATCTTATTCTACTGATACTAAAATGATAACATTAAATATGTAGTTGTAGTGGGCCGTTAGTAGTTTATATTTAAGGTATGTAATCGGAATCTTGCATGGAAATTGGGTTGGCTGTTTTTTCCCCTCCCTATAGTAGCGCTTCTGCATTTTCCACCCCAAACTCTCAAACTCATGAAATCCCCCCCCCCCCCAAAATATTACATTGGTGTGTAAATACACCCAAATTTATTTTCTCTGCATAATTAAACCCAATTAATTAGAATCAGTAATTGCATTTAGAAATTATTAAAAGCGATTACTCTCTAATTGCGTTTAATTGTAAACCAGACACAAACCATTTAAAATAAACCGACCAGACTAAACCTCATAACTAAACCCAACCAAACCCATCCTAAAATCTAAACCTCCCTATCTACGCCCCCTAATAATCTAACGTTACGATGAATAGCCATCCTGAATTCTAGAGCGAAGATACAAAATCGAAAATGAGCAGCTCCTCTTCTGCTTCATCTCGTGTTACCCAGCGTCGACCAGTAATCGGTGTTCCCTCGAGATGCAAATTTATTGAAGCTGGTAGATGAATTAAAAGAGATGAAGAAGGAGCTTGTAAACATGGCAGAAGAGATGAAGACAAAGATGAATGAGGAAATGAAAATGAAAATCAAGGAAGAGTTGGATTTGGCGAATGCAAGTATTGAAGAGATGGCTGGAGATATGTACAAGAAGGTTGTGGTGAGAGTTATGATAACCATGTTAGTTCTAGGATTAATTGTGTGGTTTTGTTATAAGTATGTTTGAGTTAGTTTGTACGAGTTTCTTGTGTATTTAACTGGTTTGGAATGAGAGAATGATTTTCAAAGACTGATGGTGAGCAAACAAAAGCTGTTATCTCTGTCTACAACACTGTAACAGAGACTGTATAGATAAGTCTTGACAAAAACATTCAAATGATCAAACATTATGAAGAGACTAATAATCCTTAAGAATTTTCTCTAATTTCTGTTATTACCATATTGATAACTGAACAGTAACCCCAAGGACAATTGTCATAGTTACACTTGTCATGTGGCAAACTTTGAAGCCCATTGTTTTGTTTTCTGAGTACATTGAAACACGTTTTGTGAAGATCCAAGCTGAGAAAAAGTCCATTCTTGGCTGAGAGGCTCAAGATTGTTGTTCTTCCGACTCTTGCCCTTATAAAGAACACTAAAGTGGATGATTATGTGGTATAATAACACGCTTAGTACCCCAAAAAAAAATCTTGTCTTTTGGTTATCTTTTAGAATTTAATTGATTTCAGTGTTGTTGGTAGGTTGGGTTTAATGAGCTGGGAGGTAAAGATGACTTCAGTACAGAGGATATGGAAGAGAGATTAGCTAGAGCTCAAGTGATTCATTACGAGGGAGAATCATCTCATAAACCTAAGATTCTATACTAAAACATTAATAAAAAAAACATAACTAAAAACCTTTGCAATTGTCAACGCTCAAAAGTACCTAACCGAAGTGAAGATCATGATTGTCAAACCTCTGCATTTGTCAACGGTCAACGACATTGCAGATCATAAAAAAGTGGCTGAGTCGAACAAAACTTGGCTTCCAAAAGAAAAAAATCAACGAGGTTTTGTTTTGGTCATCTAAGTGAAAACACAAAGCTCTCTTTAATAATTCTCTGCTGATAAATTAAAGCGTATATATAACATCACCTAACCAAGTATCAAAAAATCCAAAAGGCTATACGATGCCTTTAGAAGCAAATCTCAGATATTAAAACAGCACCTAACCAATACTTAAAACAGCACCTAACCAAGTGATACTCTAACACGGCTTGTCTGAAGTGATAACCAGTATAGAACTTTGTTCCTAACTCTAACATATATTTCTTCTTGCCCATTCTTCGTTTTTTCAAATCAAAATCATCTTCATATACTTCATCGTCGCTCTCTGGAATACTGTGTCTTGGCCTAAACTCCTCTTCAACAAAATCAGCCACATCTTCTTCGATTTCATATTCAAAGCGATATGCTATGTCCTCCTCTTCCTCTACATTATCCTCTGGTTCTTCCTCTTCCTCCACATTCTCCTCTGGTCCATCAATTTCCCTAAAATGATCACAAATATTTCATAAATTCAGATTGCATTGCACAATACCATAAATCGCAGAGAAATTTCAGACTCTCTCTAACCTGAGAACAATGGAGTTGGCTTCTCTCTCCAAGTCGTCTTCTCTCTCTAATTCGTCGTCTCTCTCCATTCCATAATCGTCTTCTCCCTATGATTAGGCGATTTGTGTGATGAAGAGAACATGTTTATTCAGCTGTCGTGGATTGATTGTTCATAAAGATCTATTCACGCTAGTTTAGGGTTGGTTAAGTGGAGTCGGGTTTAGTTATTTGGTCTGATCGGTTTGTTTTTAAATGGTTTGTGTCTGGTTTACAATTAAACGCAATTAGAGATTAATCGCTTTTAATAATTTCTAAACGCAATTACTGATTCTAATTAATTGGGTTTAATTATGCAGAGAAAATAAATTTGGGTGTAATTACACACCAATGTAATATTTTGGGGGGAAATTTCATGAGTTTGAGAGTTTGGGGAGGAAAATGCAGAAGCTCTACTATATGGAGGGGAAAAAACAGCCAACCCATGGAAATTTCGTCCAAGGACTGTTTTATGATTTGTAAACGTTTCGAAAATAGAAATGAGGTAAAAATGTTTGGAAATGTGATGGAAACATGATTTTTAAATATTTTGATTGGAAACGCGACGGAAACGACATATCCATTTTCGAAAACGTCAAAACTTTTTATGAAACTTCGTTTTTCTATTTAAAATATATTTTTAAAAGTTTATAATATAAGAGTTTAATTAATCCTTTGTAAAGTTTTAAGAAAGAAGATGTAACTACTATGAAACACTTTGCATATACTATGAAACACTTTGCATAAATTATAGTCGTACCGTAAAAAAAACTAATCAGATAATGTTAATGCATAGAAGAAGATGACTTTACTGTATACGTTTCTCATATTAAAATTAGACCGTTTTAAAATTAAGTCAAAACTAGATTTTGACTCGCACTAAAAAAAGCGCAGATATATTTTCTTTAGACAATATTTTTGAATTATTAATTATTTTATAACAAGTTTATTAATCATTTAACTGAAAGTTTTTAAAACTGAATATTATGATGATGTGGTCAATGCAGGCTTAAGAATAATTTTATAATAATCTATTTTGGTAAAACAATCATTATAAAAGATATGTGATATATGTTTAATATATATTGTGTTGATTTGTTTTTTAATAAAGCATTATATGCTTATATATGAAATGTATTTGTGTTATTAATATTTTAATGATGAAAATGAAAATTTCATATAAATATAATTTATAGATTGATAAAAATTAAAACATGAAAATTAGTTTATTAAAGTTTTTTGCATTGATTTAAATATATTTTAATATTTATATAATTAAAATGATAAATTAATATTTTTAATTTGTTTTCAATGAATATAAATCTTTTAATTGAGAAATTTAATCTTTATTTCAACCAATTTATAGTAGCCGTAATATTTTAAAATTTTGATAAAATAAATTTTTAAAAATGCGATAGTAAAAACATCAATTATAATTGAACTCTTCATATATTCGATTAATATAAATATAAAATAATTTTAATTTTTTTATCAAATTAAGAATACATCGACTAAAATTGATAATACATCTTTTTAAACCGTCTTCGAGTGGAGAAAAAATCAAAAGCCAAACACAGTGGCAAATACATTTACAACAAAAACACAAGGTACTAAAATCATTTGGAGATCCCTAAAGCTCGCAGACTAGCTGCCACCTCGGGAGTAATGAACATGGCGTTTGATCCCTCGGGACAGTTAACTAACTCCTCGGAGTACACATCGTCGTACCCAGGATCATTAAGAGGAGTCATAAAGAAGTCACCCCTCTCAAGCTCCAGAACAGGCAGGACGTGCAATTCAGTTCGCAAACGAGTATCGTACTCTTTAAGCTGCTCAAGATGAGCATGAGGAATCTCGAAACCTTCCTCGACAAGAAGTCGAAAAGCACCAAGAACGGCGACAGCCTGATGCAACTCGAACAATTTGTTCGTCGCCAAGATGTCATCATTCCTCTCCACCCTGATCTTGTAAAGACGTTCAGAAGCCTTCTCATACATCATTCGCCTTTCTAAACGGACAGCTTCTTCGCTCGAAGAACGCATCCGGTCACGCTCGGACTAAGAGACTCGACCTTGGCCTTCAGAGAACTAATCATACTTCCATCCTCAGATTCCCGCCTTTCCTTCTCAAGACCAAGAATCCGCTCCCTGAGTTCGGCATTCGCAATCTCAACCTCAACGAGCTTCCTCTCAACACCTTCGAGTCTTTGCAAGGACTGTCGCAAACTCACAACTTTCTTCTCAAGTTCCTCCTCTCTGGCCTTGGTCGCTCCGAGCTCTGCCGCGTAGGAATCCCTGAGATAGTTAAGACTGGCAAAAGCCTGGCAAAACCAAAAGAAACGCAATGGCATGAGAAATAGCGCCACGCAAGCCGTAAAGAATAAGTCAACAAGGACGCCCACCATCGCGAAATGTTAACTCATGTCCCGCTGGACCTTGGGTTTGAACAACTGGTCAAGAGGAACCAAATTAGGACGGAGGTCCAACGTCAAATGATGGAAGAGATTCATACAAGAAAGCCTATCATGGATGATCAAGTCAGGGCCATTATGACGAAAATCGAATGAGCTATCTAAAGCCTTCAAACCCTTCACCACCTTCAAGCTATCAATCACCAACGAACCACCACCTGTTGACGACCTTCTCGTCTGATGATTCGCGGTGCGATCAAGAACCATCTGAACATCCAGATCAACATAACTTTCCAAACGGTCTAGCTCATCAGCGGACACATCGTCAATTTCTGATCTACGCCTTTTTCTATTTGAGCGACCGTCATCCCCGCCAGAACCGGAATCATCGCTTGCTTCCTCAAAAGAACCAGTGTCATCAAGAGACAACTCCTTTTCAACACCAACATCGCTTCTTTCGACACCAGCGTCACCTTCTTCACCACCAGTCATGCCTCCCTCATCATCCAATGTGGAAATATCAGCAATCTGACCTCCCATAGGAACCACTCTCCTCCCTCAGTTTGACACAGAAGCACCAACGGCCTCTCGGTCGACTGCACGGCCGATTGGACATCACATACACTCTCAGTCGAATTACGAACCGGAGGGCTATTCACAACAGAAGCAAGGACCCTCTGGATATAATCCGGAAACACAGCCTCCCTCTAAATTATTCCTTAAAAACTTCAAACAAAAAAGAAGAAGACGAGATAAAAGAAAAATCCTGAACGAAGGCCTGAGAAAATCCCAGAGAAAGAAAGATTCGATTTTGCTGCGAGACAAAACACGCCCCTCTTCTCAGAAACTCACGAGAAAGGAAAGGGAAAGGAATTGAAAAATGGCAATTCTCGAAAACAGATGCAAAGCAGAACTTGCAATCATCTAGGAGAAGCAACGGAAATCGAAAGGACTGGATCTTAAGTACCAAAAGGAAGGTTTTCTCTTTTCCCTACAAAGACATGAAGAATCGCGCTTCTCAAAATCACGCCTTTTTGCTTTCCTAAAAACGAAATAGAGCCCAACGACGCAAAGAGGATCGATTGAAGCAAAGCGACCAAACAAGATTTCCGCCTGACTTAGATACTCGAAGGAATCCGCCGACCACGACCAGGACCGTAGCTCAACGAACTAGGGGGGACTAATTATTGGATATGGGTTTAGCACCCATCCAAAGCCCATTGAAAATCTTGTTAAATCAGCCACATTCACTTCAGCCCAAGAAGATAAGCCCGCTAAGGAATCAATGACCCAGAGAGAAGTCAGCATCCAAGCGCTATAAATATGACCATTCACTTTTCATTTTACACACATTATAACTTGCGAGAGTACCGAGCTACTTCTATAAGGCTCCGACTCAAGCAATATTTAGGGAGCACGTCACTTGACGGACTCCCACCTCATACCATCATGTTCACAGCTCGGCTTCGGCCTTAAGATCAATAAAGAACAGTTTCGACCTCACCTAAAGTTTATCTCTCACCTCGTAATTCAGACATTTCAGATCGTAGACCGGGCACGTACTATCCAGGTAAATGATCATTGTCTGATTACTAGTCATCAAAAAATCAAACTAATTATTAATTGTATTATCACTAGTATAAATCATTCGCACCATGTGCGAACACAAATATTATTAAACATAACTTTTAAAAATAAAAAGTTATCAAATTAATTTAACAATAATAATAATAATATAAATATCTATATAATACTATTATAATTAAACATACTGACATTATTATATTTAATAAGATACTTTGAAATTTAATATAAATAAAATTAATAATAATAAAATAAATTGTAATTATATATTTTTATGTATAAAAACCAACGCATAAATATCTTATTTAAAATATTTATTATTTATATAAATATAAATTAAAATCTATAAATAATATAAATTTATTATATAAAATCCAAAAATATTTACTAATATTTAAAAATATTTAAAAATATTTTCATATTTATCATCTTATTTTTATTTTATTTTATTAAAGGTTATGTATATCTCTAAAATAAAATTGAAATCTTCATAAATATTTTCATATTTATCATCTCATTTTACTTTTTATTTTTTTATTCAAGGTTATGTATACCTCCTAGATAAAATTTAATAAATATTCATAAATATTTTATATTTACCATCTTATTTTTAATCCAATATTATGTATATCTACATAATAAATAATAAAATTATCAATATAAATTAAGATTAACATAGTAATTAGCCTAACTTCATTAATGTTGAAATAGTAATCAACTAATTTAAGAATGAATATAAGACCAAAAGCACTTCTCAATTAATATAAAGATACATCTATTTATAAATAATTATTTGCTTAAGACACAAAATAATATAATAGTACTATAAATTTATATTTATCGTGTATCGAATGTTATATAAAATATTATTGTGTTTACTCATGTATCATCCTATATATAAAACAAAAAGGGGAGGCTCTCATGCGTTGACACGTCAGCCCCCCTAAATAGTCTATTTTAAATAAAAATTTCCACATCATCAACATTAATTATTTCATTTAAAACTATTTAATTAAATCAATTACTAAAAACTACTAAAATATAAATATAAAATAAATAAAATCGAAATTTAATCTTAAAATATTTTAAACATATAAATTTTATATTATATAATATTTAAATTAGTTATTTTATATGATTTAATCATTTCACAAATAAGAAAATAATTAAATTTAAATATAAATAAAAAGAATAAATTAGGAGATCAAACTAGAATATTATATTAAAATAGCTTAGAACGATTGAAAAAAACTTATAACTAAAAAACTATTAAATATATATTCAATAAATAATTGAAGTTATAATTAGCAAAAATAAAATATGATAAAATAGAGAAAAAGAAGAACAAAATGAAATAAATATACAAAATGATAAACATAAAAAGTTATGATAATGCAAGAAAATATTTATAAAAAGATGTGTAGAAATATTAGAAGGATGACCCACACAAAAATTATACAAAATAAAAATTTATAAAAGATACAAAAATGATTGATAATAAATCAAAAATACAAAATCATATTATTTTAAAATAAATTAAAATAAAATATGCATATTAATGCATTTTCTCTCTTGTGATTATTGAGATAACAAAAAGTCAATTTTATAAAAAAAAAATATAAAAACATATTAATTTTAAATCTAAAATATTTAAAATATTCGCAAATTAAAATAAATCTGCGCATTTGCGCGGTTCTTTCCTAGTAGTACATAAAAGATAAAATATAACACATATAGTTATCATGTTAACTCTCAATGATTATATCGTAGAAAATTTATGTGGGTTACATAATTAACTTTGTTATCGAAATATATTACATGTAATTAGACTGATAACACATAAGATAACTACATTGACAGTTTTTTTTTGTTATTCTCAAGTATTGTTCACTGCAAACACTTTTTATTTTCTTCTCAGTTAGTCAGATTTGTTGTTCACTACCACAAAACAATGTTTACTATTCATTTTTAGAGAAACTGATGTTGAAAAATACCACAAAGACTTTCGTCTCAATTACAATTTTTTATATATAGATATTTACTGATTCTTGCTATTCGATGATGAAAAGTACATAAAATGATATTTTTTTTGTAAAATACCTTTGATGTTGAAGGCTTATTTAACTTTGATCACTAACTTTCTCTGCCATTTTGTTGTCAAGGAAAACACGGGAGTTTGGATGGTCCAAAATGATACACAGACCCCTGCTGAAACAGTACTAGCTATAATACAAAAATTGGGAATTAAACGGGAAGATTTAAATAAAGTATTTGTGGAATGAATAATTTTATATTAGTTTAATTACTAACCTAAAAAATTGCAAATTTACAAAACGCAATATTAATAGAATCAAGTTTTAAATACAATTATACTATTCCAATCAAAACGTAAATGTTTTGAAAATCTTTAAAAATTCATCTACCAGTAATTGACGATGTTGTTCGGTAGGTTAGGAAATCGATAATGTAATATTTCCCAACCCACCAGTCTACCACATTGTTTTTCGCCACACATCCTACTTACCACCAAGGGGGCGCTATAACTTAAGTAATGAATCCTTCTTGAAATCACATATGACGTGTTTTGCCTACCTACCACTACCACATCATTTTGTGCCACACATCTTACTTACCACACCACACCACACCCCTCTTGGATATTTTCTCATTATGAGTTTTATTTCAGCCGTTTGGTCTACCAATAGAGATTAACTAATCTTTTTGAGGCAATATAATTCAATAATATTGAAACAGAACTAAATGTACAATGACACTTGCTATAAGCCTAGAACCATATGGTAGTTAGCTTAACGGATACATATTTCCTTTCGTTGTACCGAACGAATAATTCAATGATCCCACTGTGACAACATTAAATGTAAGAATAGCCCCGATTCGTGGTCTTGATACCAGTATTATACTCCAACAGTGAATAGGGTAAAAAATTCAGTGAATTTATTAATATACGACGATTAAGAGTTGGTACTATCTTCTGTGTGTTCCAAAATACGGCATATGCGGCCACTAATCTGTGACTAAATGTTTGACTGCCGGTGGTTGGGGACGATTCGACGAAATGGGTCACAGAAATTAGAAACCTTAAAAAACTTTATTTATTCATATTTAATATAAAAATCGGATGTTTGATAATAAATCTAACATATTTAGTAAAAAAACTAATAAAAACAGCATAAATGATGCAACAGTGAAAAAGAAAGAAAAGAAAAGAAGAAGTGTTTGGCTAGCTTCGAAATCCGGGTGAAAAGGCATTTAGTGGCTGGCTTCCAAATTAATTTAATGTTTATTCTTCATATTTAATATATATATATAATATATATAGATAAAAATATCAAAAACTAAATTTAGATTAATCTTGGTGTAATTTCCTTTTTTTTTTTCTTAGACGTTAAGTCTATTCTGACTGGGTGTATAAGTTATACAGTATAACACCTACCGAGTTTGTGAACAATGATCTTCTCTTATCGACAAAATTTCCTGAAAATATAATCTATTGGTGGATCTGGAATCCTCTTTTTTTTTTTTGTCAACGATTCATTCATGGGCTGCGTTAAATTTACAAACGGGCCTAGACCCAAAATCATGTGGACTGAACAGTAAATCGGATAAGCACTACACGGGAGAGAGCCACGTGTCGCCACCAGGTTGCTGCCGGCATGCATCATCCACACCGTTCAACTGAAGAACCGCCAGAAAGCTTCCGATCAACGGGGAGGAACCGCGTCAGAGCTCACCGGACCAGCACATCGATCTCGCCAGAAACCGCTTGCCGAGCGGAACATCCTCAAAGCCACCATCCAATCACCTGCAATCAAAACCAAAGCGAAGAAATACTCTACAAAGGTCAACCGGAACAAAGGAGGCGCCGCCGCCGTCGTGAATAAATTCACGACTGAGTACACCATGCGCTTATCCTCAGAAGCGGTGTAACAGCTGCGATATTAATCCTTGGAATCGGAGGAGCAAGAGTAGAGATCCGCCACAGAAATCAGGAGAGGACGAGGAAAAAGTAGAGAGAAGGAGTCCGATCGAAAGCCTCACGAAACGCGAGGCACCGGGAGAACCCGGAAGAGTCCGAGAAATCGGAAGTGATAGCAGCCATAGAAGGATCGTTGATTTTATTCGAATCGAAGCCAAAGACTAGCCACGATCGGAACAAAAACACACCAAAACACGAAAGACAAGAGATCTGGGGAAAAAGAGTTCAGTCAAGATCAAAAGAGATGAAGAACAAACGGAGCTCGGAAAAAACCCCAGAACAACGAGATTTACAGAACAAAAGGGGAAGAAAGCCGCGAATCGATCTCCAAACTCTTCTGAAAGATGATATCGGGGAAAAAGAGGGAGGATCGAGAGAAGAATCTCTCTCTTCCAAAAAGCTGCGTGTAAAAAGCTGCGTGTACTTTATTTTAATGAGTCACGGACCTACTCTACACCTACAATCTATTGGTACATATGATTCCTACATGCATGTTAATTTCTTTTAATAATCGTTCATTCGTTATTAGTATATAAAATGTGAAGAGAAAATGGTTATTTGGTTAGTCAAGCTTCCCAATCTTATAATTAAATAAATAATTTTCTAATTACACACGAGTTGATAGTCTTTATATTTTAAAAGGAAAAAAAAAACCCTAACGTAGGCACTCGGCTACAATATACTTTAACCCCATGCAGATACTACTCGCGACACATGTTTCTGTCGGTCTGATTTGTCGACGTCGAAAGATTCGAGACGATGAGGATAGATACCGATAATCCTGGTTATCTGAGTTGTGAGGTTTTAAAGTGGTGAATTGTGGAAGTAATATATTCGTAAAAAAAGTCTACATATTAATAAAAATTATATTAACATCTCAGCACCAAAAAAACAGGAGAAAATGACATCTGGATTAGTACCAATCAGAACATAACGTTCTTCCATTTCATAACCACCTTTTCTAGAAAATAATTTAGTCAAGTAATCAAAAAAAAACATTCTCTTTCTCTTTCATTTCAATCGGCTTCTCTCTCCTTCTCAGACGATTTGTATACGATTTCTCGCCGTCTCTTCTCCGGTCGACTTCCCATGATTTTCCTCCGATAATCTCAGCCGCCGAGGGCTTCGATCAAGATTTCCCCATCTTTTGAGCTTAGATCCTTCGATATTCGTAACTTCCGATGGCGATTCCCCTTTTCTTTCACCGCCGATCTTAGCCACCGAGTACCTGAAACCTTCGACCAGAGAATCCTCCGGCTTAAAGCTTAGATATGATAGTCTTCTCTTCTAAATCTTCGACTTCTGGGGTTCATAGATCTTCCGAACACTATTCGGTGTTGTTGTTATCAGCTGCATGTCGCATAAGGTGAACGATCCTTCCCTATTCCTTCGGAATCTAACTTTTCTCTTCCAAAACCTAATCGCGTTACAGATTTTTTAGATCCAAGGACCCTTGTCTGTAACTCTTCGTGTTCCGGAGTATTTGAGCTCCACCAAACACCGTCGCAAGGTACCCGATCTCACACTCTTTTAGATTCCGTTTTCCTTTTTGTCGTTCTTACGTATTGTATCTGATTCCATGTTCTTTTGGTTGTTGTAGCCTATGTGACAGTTAGGGTTTATAATGAAGTTCTGTTGTGTTTCTTGTGTGTTGCAGGAGACGTGGGGAGCGTCTATTTTGGTCCGAATCACCCAGTGAAACCTCACATACTTTGTATGACCCATCATCTTGTCCTTGCATATGGCCTCCAGAGCAAGACGGAAGTTTATGTCAGTCTCTCTCTCTCATCTTTCATTTTCTTGTTCTTCATCGTTTATTTGGTTTGTTTGTGATTTCACTGTACATCTCGTTTGAACTTCTTCATGTGTTGTTTATTGTCTCAGCGTCCACACAAGGCATAACCTATAGAGATGGTCCAGTTCCATTCTCCCGACTATGTAGAGTTCCTGCAACAAATCAACCCAGAAAATAAGAATTTGTTTCCTAATGAAATGGCTAGATGTAAGTTTTCAGTCTCTTTCAATAATTGTTTTTTTTTGTGTGAAAATTTATTAGTTTACCTGAAATGAAATCATTTTGTTGCAGATAATTTAGGAGATGGTTGTATTGTCTCAGCGTCCACACAAGGCATAATCTATAGAGATGGCCCAGTTCCATTCTCCCGACTATGTAGAGTTCCTGCAACGAATCAACCCAGAAAATAAGGATTTGTTTCCTAGTGATATGGCTAGATGTAAGTTTTTAATCTCTTTCAGTAATTGTTTTTTCTTGTGTGCAAATTTATCTATTTACCTGAAATGAAATCACTTTGTTGCAGATAATTTAGGAGAGGATTGTCCTGTCTTTGAGGATCTGTTTGAATTTTGTCAAATTTATGCTGGTGGAACCAAAGGTAGATCATAGTATACACACAATTATTCATGTTTATTTGTCACTCTTGAGCTTTGTTTGCTAACCAAACTTTGTTTATGCCATGAACGTGCCACTCAAGGATGGGACTGATGACAGTAATTTCAGCCGTCTATTCAGAGCAGTATGTCCTTTGATCTTTGTGTAGATAATTTCCAAGGTTGTTGAGATATCAACCAGGCGCAATAGTTCTTGAATGTGATAGGTGATGTGCATATTGTTTTCTTGAATATCTCTTTTATCTTTCTCGATCCACTCTTTGTTTATTCAATCATTCTACTGTTGTAACAGGGAATGGTCATTTAAGGATGGGGAAGTCGGTGGCATCTGTAGACTCCAAACACTTATCAAGGTAATTTGAACAAAATAGTCTTCTGAGATTCATGACCCTTGAAAGTTTCGATGAACTATGTTGGATGAGCCATTTCTAAAGTGATTTATAGACCAAATGAGCTTCATTCATCGTTTTCCTACACTTGTTTTAGTTATATGCATCTAATTTGTTTATAAATCCATCTCGAAAGAAAAACAAAAACACTTCTTATCCACTTATTTTAACAGCCAATGTTGGTTTTTCAATTTGCTGAGTTGTTATGAAAATGTCTTCATGCTAAGATAAACTTTCTCAAAACCATTTACCTTGAAAGTAGTATAATATTACTGCTTTAACAACTCTTTAACTCATGCAATCTGTGCTCCATTATGTTTTACCTACTTTTGTTACTACATGTTCTCGATTAATTTTGACACAATATGGGGCTTTTGTTCTGTATTCTGTGATATTCATGCATATTCATGCATTTGAGCTTTAATTAAGATTTTGTTTCATTCTCTTTGTTCATTCATTTGCATCATTATGTTGTCCTTTGTTGCATTTAGAGTATATTAGCATTTAGTATAGGAGTTAGCTTCTTTAGGTTGTTTTTGGAGTGTTCTTGGTGTTTTTCAGGTGCTATGGAGTTTGGGTGTGTCTAAGGAGCAAGATTGGAGCTCAAAGGATGAAGAGGAGAAAAACAGAGAGCTCGTATCGGCCAGCGTATCGGCCTAACAGGCCGATACAGTTTCCTGTGCCGTAACGGCCTAACAGGCCGATACAGTTTCCTGTGAAGACCATTTTCAGAAAGCTTTATTTACAAAAATGCCACTGCGTGGCTCCCAACTATAAATACTCATTTTGGGGGATTAAAAACCCTAAGCTACCTAAGCCTAGTACTCTCTCTTCTTATGTTTATGATTTAGGATTTGTAAAACTTTGATTTTGAGTTTTAATTAAACACTTTGTTATCTTTTGTTAATATCTTCTTTATATCTCTCTTAATCTATGATTTCTCATATCTCTCTTATAATTAGGGAGTAAAGTTTTTGGGTTTTGTGGATGAGGTTAATTTAGGTGGTTTATGTGATGATTAGTGATGCTTAGGACTTATTTATGAATGATCCTTCTCTAATTAGTTGATCTCTATGCAAGGTTTCAAGGAATTTTTGAATCTAGATGTTAGGCTTTTTCATGCCCGAAAGGTGTTCGATGAAATGCTTGAATGAACTCTTTAGAGGATTTTCACATCTTAGCCTAAGAGATTAGATGTCTAAGGTGATTATTGGTAATGAGATCTTGAAATTAATGCTTGTTTGTCTCTTAATCACAAATGGAAATTTGATCTTGATTAGGGATTAGACAAATGGATTAGTGCCAAGATATTGGATTAGTCTAATGATTAGTGTTCTTAGCCTAAGGATTAGCTTTGCTAAAAGGTATTTAATGGATATTAATGCATGCTTGTCTTGTAATTTGAAAATGAGAATTGAATGATTGCATGATTAGCATAGAAGTTATGAACATGAGAATGTGATTAGCTTAATTATGATCAATAGCCTTGTTTAGCATTGTTTGATTGATTGAAGCATCATTGATTTTCTCTAGATCACCTAGTCTCCATGGCTTCATCCTAGGACCCTTCTTTTAGCTTATTTGTCTTCTCGTTTAGTGTATTGTTTGGTTCTTGCTTGCTTTCTTTCCTTTCTAGATTGTTAGATAAACCCTTTTTATTTGATCTTCTTAGCTTGAGTAGTTTCTTGCATTCTTGATTGTCTACTCTTCTTGCCTCCCTGGATTGATACCTTAAGTACTATAATGACACGAGTAGACTTGAGGAATTGAGCTAGAACCTAGAAAATGTCTATCATCAATTTGGCGCCGTTGCCGGGGAGGTGTAGCAATAGCCATTAGGATTTAGATTCTACTTTAGACTAAGCTTTTATTTTGTTTTTACTTGTGTGGTTACTACCTCTCTTTCAAGTGTTTGTTCTTTTTGCAAGGTACAATCACAAAGAAAAGAGTATGGCTTCAGAGATAACTTCAATGTTGAGGGCTATGCTAGAAGCTCAAGAAAGAGAGATGGCTTGGGACCCTACAAGTCATAATGGTTTTGAAAGCACATCCACTTATCAAGGTGATCTTCCAAATGAGTACTCATCTCATGAGTACCAATATGGATATGGTGATGGATACCAATCTTGGAACATGGAGCATGAGCATGAAGCAACTCACTCTTCTCAAATCTCTTATGATGAAGAACTTCTCAACATGGCAAGGTTGGCATTGGAAGGACAAGAGAGGTACAATGAGAGCTTAAGGATGATCAACAATGATTTTGCTCATTTGCCTCATGATGCAAGTATTGTTGAGCCAACACATGAGGAGAATGCTCAAGTACAAGATAAGTTCTTGAAAGAAGCTGAAGAGACTATCAAAGAATTTGAAATGCTTCTTGGTTGCACTATTGGTGAAGACCTTGTGATAAGGTATGAAGATGAGGATGATGAAGAGACAATCATGATTGATTCAACCAATAGCAACAATGAAGGAGTAGGAGGAGTTTTGAGAGATGAGAATGAGCCTTATGAAATTGAGTGCAAGGACATAAAGGAAGAGAGCACACAAGATGAGCCCTTAATCATGGAAGAAGAGCCAAAGCAACTAAATCTCAAGAAAGAGCCAATTGGAAAAAATCCTATGGAGAAACAAGATGGTCCCAATGAAGAATCCTTCAAGAAGGATAAAGAAAATGGATCTTCAATGGCTCAACCCTTTCACAACTACCTTGATATAGTCTCCACCATATCACCAAGCTTTCATGATCCAAGGAAGATCCCTTTTGAGGAGATAAGGATGAAAGAGTTTAGGGGGTGGTTCTTCGATGAGTATGATCCCGGTGATACAAACTCATGCCACATCCCTAACCAAAAAGAGTGAAGGGATAGTCAAGCTAAGTGACTCAAAACAAGCTCACTTGGGAGGAATTCCCATGTCTATCCTTTTGGGGAGCTTTGGGGTAAATGCAAAGAAGAAGAGAATGAGTTTTGGGATTGAGAAAAGGGACTTCAATGCTAAATCAAAGGATGAGAAGCCAATGCAATGGTCTAAGTTTGGGGAAAGTCTAACGCCAAGTCAAAGATGCCTCCACTTCCCATTCCTCCTCTCCATTCCACTCTCCAAGTAACACTCCAACCTTTGTAAATATTTTGCCTCTTTTCTTTTCTTGCATTTGTTTGTTTTCCCGGTGTTTCTTCCTTTCTTCTTTCACACAAGGGACTGTGTGATTTAAGTTTGGGGGAATGACCAATTGCTAATCCCTATTTTTCTTTGATCTTATTTTCCTTCTTGCATTTTGAGTCTCATGCATTCACTTATGGCATAGAAAACCCCTAAAAATCGAAAAATTTCAAAAAAAAAATCACAAAAAGAAGCATGCATAGAATCTTTAGGATTGAGTCTAGTATATCTTAGGATTGCATTTCATTTTGCATAAAGAATTTTGATGAAACTTCCATTTGAATGTCAAATCATGAGCTTGAATTAATGCCCTCTTTAGGAGTTGCAAATGCATTTGAGTGAATTTGAAGTTAAGGATGCACCATGTTTGGATCTCACTAGCTTGAAAGTTAGACCTCATTGTTGATGCATGTCACCCCTTGTAACACAACTCTAATGAAATTGAACTTAATTTGAACTTTCAATTACTCTCTATTGGAATCTAGGATTGCTCACCAATTGTAACTCTAAAAACAATCATGCTTGCTTATTCCTTTTGACATTCTTACAAGCATTGATTGGCCATTTGCATCACATAATGGTATCCTCACCTTGAACCTTAGCCCATTGTTCTTTTCCCCTTGTTGATTCTTGAGTGAGGCCTCTTGTTGATAATGCAAACTTGTGCAAAATTTTGAAATGATAGGAAAACGACAAGAACTCACTTCCATGTGTCAATTGAATTGATTGGCTAGATCTAGGATAGGACTTGGGATGAGTTTTGTTTTTCATTTAATGGGGTTTGAGTGTGAGAGATCATTTCTTGAGTGAGTTGAAAAGAAAAGAGTGATATGGGAGCAAATAAAAGTAAAGGGAAAAGCCATGAGGCGGAAGTGTTCAAAGAAAAGGTTTAAGAAGTGGGAAATGAAGTAATAGCTCTAAGTTCATATGTATTTGAGTCCTATAAGAAAATATAAGCAAAGAGAAAAGAAAATGAAAAGAAAAGAGAGCTAAGTGTTGAAAGAAAAGAGATTTCCCAAGTTGTAAAAAGAGTGAAAAGATAAAAAGTGGGTTTGGAATTGGGTTTATGCTTTGGGTTTTTGGATTTAAGCTAAAGAAAGGATAGAACATGGAAGTGGATGCTTGTATGCATGAATTATTCTCTTTCTTCCTACTTTTGCATAAAGTCTTGTGTTCCTTTTTATTGAGATAAGCCACTAAACACTTGTAACCCTCACCAAAATCCATGCTAAGCCTCTGACACCTTGCCCTTTGGTTTGTGGTTCATGTTTCCAAATAGAGAGTCCACCAAACACCTAATTGAATGTTAAAGAGTTGTGTTGCTTTGGTTGCTTGTTATTGCTTTGATGGTTTGATCATTAGTGTGAAATGTTTGATGAGCATGGCTAACTCTTTTGGAGTAGAGATTGTTTGTGCATTTGCAACTACTTTGAAGGGCATTGAATTGAATTCCTTTGTTGACATTCTCGGATTTCATCTCACATTTTCAAACATTTCTCCCTAACTTGCCTTTGAGTTGTTGATGCTTTCTTGTGGACAAGCAAGGTTTAAGTTTGGGGGAATTGATATTCATGCATATTCATGCATTTGAACTTTAATTAAGATCTTGTTTCACTCTCTTTGTTCATTCATTTGCATCATTATGTTGTCCTTTGTTGCATTTAGAGTATATTAGCATTTAGTATAGGAATTAGCTTCTTTATGTTGTTTTTGGAGTGTTCTTGGTGTTTTTCAGGTGCTATGGAGTTTGGGTGTGGCTAAGGAGCAAGATTGGAGCTCAAAGGATGAAGAGGAGAAAAACAGAGAGTTCGTATCGGCCAGCGTATCGGCCTAACAGGCCGATACATCTCCTCGGCCAGAAAAACAGGGAGACCGTATCGGCCACCGTATCGGCTAGGCCGATACAGTTTCCTGTGAAGACCATTTTCAGACAGCTTTATTTACGAAAATGCCACTGCGTGGCTCCCAACTATAAATACTCATTTTGGGGGATTAAAAACCCTAAGCTACCTAAGCCTAGTACTCTCTCTTCTTATGTTTATGATTTAGGATTTGTAAAACTTTGATTTTGAGTTTTAATTAAGCACTTTGTTATCTTTTGTTAATATCTTCTTTATATCTCTCTTAATCTATGATTTCTCATATCTCTCTTATGATTAGGGAGTAGAGTTTTTGGGTTTTGTGGATGAGGTTAATTTAGGTGGTTTATGTGATGTGATTAGTGATGCTTAGGACTTATTTATGAATGATCTTTATCTAATTAGTTGATCTCTATGCTATGTTGCAATGAATTGTTGAATCTAGATGTTAGGCTTTTTCATGCCCGAAAGGTGTTCGATGAAATGCTTGAATGAACTCTTTAGAGGATTTTTACATCTTAGCCTAAGAGATTATATGTCTAAGGTGATTATTGGTAATGAGATCTTGAAATTAATGCTTGTTTGTCTCTTAATCACAAATGGAAATTTGATCTTGATTAGGGATTAGACAAATGGATTAGTGCCAAGATATTGGATTAGTCTAATGATTAGTGTTCTTAGCCTAAGGATTAGCTTTGCTAAAAGGTATTTGATGGATATTAATGCATGCTTGTCTTGTAATTTAAAAATGAGAATTGAATGATTGCATGATTAGCATAGAAGTTATGAACATGAAAATGTGATTAGCTTAATTATGATCAATAGCCTTGTTTAGCATTGTTTGATTGATTGAAGCATCATTGATTGTCTCTAGATCACCTAGTCTCCATGGCCTCATCCTAGGACCCTTCTTTTAGCTTATTTGTCTTCTCGTTTAGTGTATTGTTTGGTTCTTGCTTGCTTTCTTTCCTTTCTAGATTGTTTAGGTCGTTAGATAAACCCTTTTTATTTGATCTGCTTAGCTTGAGTAGTTTCTTGCATTCTTGATTGTCTACTCTTCTTGCCTCCCTAGATTGATACCTTAAGTACTATAATGACACGAGTAGACTTGAGAAATTGAGCTAGAACCTAGAAAAAGTCTATCATCATTCTGGCATTACATTAGTATAAACATACTGCTTTAAAACCTTTTTATATGAGCTATGTTTTGTAGTGTTTTTTCCAAACTAACAGTTTCCATTATATTTATACAGAATATATTCTTGTGTTTGAGTTATGGAGCTACCAGGGATACACAATGCGATCTCATATCTCAGAATAATCAAACTATGTCTCAAAACCCAGGTAATTATTTCATATGAAATCAACTTATTCGTAATATGTAATTACCTCCATTATTTCATTACAAACCAAGCGCTTTATTGTAGAAAATTAAAAACGACATGTTGTGTTATAATACTTAGACCTACGACCAAATGTCTTAAAATATGCTTAGGATAAACTTAACCCTAGAACCATATATGGTAAGAGTAGCTTAAATAAACTTAGCCATAATTCATATATTAGATGAATTAAAAGATTTCTTTGTAGAGAAGACAATCTTTGCACACTTCATCATAGTCTTCAGCTTCACAACCATCCCCAAGCTCCATCATAGCTAGCAGTATCTCATACTCTCGGTGCTGCCTTTTACTCAATTCAAGTATGACTGAACGACAATTTGCTTGACACAATTTGACTGCTTGCAACCCTTTCACTCTCCACAATTTATTGATATAGTTCGACCCATCCATCAATTTGTTCTCGTTGATAAGGATCATTCCATATAGATACATTGCTTCAGTTTGTTTAGCGTCTGCTGCACTCTTGAGTTTCCTAGCTCCTGTTATTGCATCCTTAAGAAAGTAGTAATCAATTAGACCACATAAAAATATAGCATGCACATTTCCATACTTAGCACACTCATAAATTTTCTCTACATTTTCAGGGATCCTCTCCAATGGGAGGGGGAAAGTTTGATCGAGCCGGAGATTCTTCAAAACAATGGGATATTTGGAAGGCTCACGAAAGATCTTTCTGGAGAGAATGCATTCAACCAAGCCAGGGTGAAAGACTTCTCCGACTTTATAGGGTAGGTCGGTCAGTTTGTGGGTACGAACTGGTTTTTTCATGATTGTTTGGGTAGATTTAGATAGCATGATGAAAGTTAACTACACATTGCCCACTATTTATACACAATGAGTTCCTTGGTAAGAAGTATAACTATCTTTTTTACATGGTCAAACTGTTTAAGAAAATAGTTCTACAGGTTTCAAATAGTTCATTTTATGCATTTTGGAAATGTCGAAATTGGACTGAGATCTTAACCATCACATTAAGAAATAAACCATCTATGTGTCTAACTCTTTGTCTCATGGTCTCAATTTAAGTGGCTTTCAACTTACATATTTAAATGTTTTCTTAATTTTCAAGATAAATAGGAACCATTAAATTATGGATTTTTACTCTCTTTCCTTGCAATCTTTAAATGTTGTTGACCAGAGGAAAATTTTAATATACTCATTTAATGTATATATACACTATAAATAGATTCCACTAGTCACAATACATTCCTTATTCTTGCGATTTCTATACTCTGAGTTGAGTTCATAACTTCTTCTTCACTTACGTTTCTAAATCTTTTGATATTGCTTTTTTACCATGTATAAAATCAATAAGAATTTATAATTCTTGCCTTACTGCAGTAAAGTAAGATAAGATGGCTTTCAAAAAGCTTGGAAAGGAGACTTCTAGAAAAGATCAATCTGTTGAGACCCCTGATGCCAATGAAGTCACTAACACAAAGGTATTCTCTCACATTACACCCTAATTTCACCACTATTTACAAATTGTCTTTAGAAGCAATCGCTGTTTTATCACTTACAGAAAGTGTTATGTCATATTGTTACTTAAATTCAATTTAATGTAAGAGTTTACAATTCATTAGGATAACGGTTTAATGTTTTGCAAAGATTCATTAATACTAACTGCAACCTGTTTAATTTTTACGAGGATAAAATGAAGCCATCATTGATCGATGCTAACAAGAAGAAGATGGCTGCTCTACTTGCGTTTAAGACTCCTTTGGAAAAGCTTGTACCAGGGAAGAACAAGCAAAATGTTCTTGTCCATATGTTACGGATGTGGGAATCAAGAAACTTCAAACAGAACGGAACTCTAATGAGTATGAATCTGTTACTTCTAGATGAACACGTAAGTAGCACATAATAGCTTCAATAGTCAGGCATATTTGAAACTTTATTCATAAAGAGCACTAATATAAAGATGCTGATTACTTTGGTGCATGAGACTTTAATCCAAGCGTCAATCTACTACAGGAGAATACACATGTTCAAAGATTTCCTTGTTGAAGGAAATATATATCTCATCAACGATTTCGAAGTCGTGTCAGCCTAGCCTATAGCCACTATAAGGTCACTGATCACCAATTCACCATTCGGTTTAAAGACACCACCAAAATTATAGATGCTGCTGAGGATGTTTGTACTATCAAGAGGGAAAAATTCAGAACTCAGAGTTACTCTGAGTTTCTCTTTTTTTTTTTTTTTGCAGAGACCAACATACACATGCTAGGTAACTCTTTGTACCTTTTTCTGACGTTTTACCTCTTGTGTTTTTTGCCGTTATTTCTAAACATGGTAATTCCCGCAGATGTTGTCGGCCATATCCTGTCTATCAATGGTTCCAACCTGGATGACTCATCCTGCAAATAGAAAGTAGTATTGCTACTCCTTCTTAAAGAGTAACTAACCTATTCTCATATCGTGTACTATACTTTCTCTTACAATAATATTCATATACTAATTAGGACAATTCATTTGATGTCACAACAACTCAACCATTCGTCTGACCCTTTGGGATGATCAAGCATCCGAATTCCGTCAACAATTCCAATGGAATCAGTAGACAATGGCAAAGGGAAATTTTTCTTCCTATACGGGCCATGGGGAACTGGAAAAACCTACGTCTATATTACACTGATTTCAAAGCTTCGTTCAGAGAAACATATCGTTCTGCCTGTTGCAACGTCGGGTATAGCTGCAACACTTTTACCTGGCGGTAGTACTACTCATTCACGTTTCAAGATTCCAATAGATCTATGATTCAATGTGTGACATCAAACCAAACACATTGCTTGCAGAGCTAATTCAAGAAGCAGCTCTTATCAACTGGGATGAAGCACCGATGGCACATCGAAACACATTTGAATCACTCGATAGAACATTGAAAGATATCATGAGCTATGTCGACCCACTGTAGACGAAAAACCATTTGGAGGGAAAACGGTTTTGTTAGGAGGAGATTTCCGTCAGGTATTGCCAGTTATTCCTCAAGAAAGCAGACATGACACAGTTCTGGCATCACTCAATTGGTCTTATGTATGGGAAAATTGCAATGTAAGCATCCTTTCCAAAAACATGCGAGTGAACGAAGATGAAAAGGAGTTTGCTAAATGGATATTGCAAGTTTGCAATGGTGAAGCAAAAGGACTTCCGTCAGAAGAAGATAATGGTATGGATTATGACAGAATAGAAATCGATGATTCATTGCTTATCCCGGGAAAATATGACCCACTGGAAGAGATCCAAAAAACTACATTTCCAAATCTGAGGGCTTCATATCAAGACCGAGAGAATTTAAAGGTACGTGCCATCCTAACCCCAAGGAATGAAACGGTGGATGAGATCAACGAGTTTTTCCTCAAACAAATCAGAGGTGAGATGCGGGAATACTTGAGTGCTGACACAATTGAAAACAAGGATGACGATGTGGACGGAGTCAATCTCCTATACACAACCGAGTATTTGAACGAACTCAAGTGTTCAGGATTACCGAATCACAAGCTTCATTTGAAACAGCTTGCACCTGTGCTACTTCTACGAAACATAAACCAAAAAACAGGATTGTGCAACAGTACTAGAGTGCTCATTACTCGTTTAGGAGACAGAATCCTCGAAGCTGAGATTTTGGTTGGGAAAAGCGCCGACAAGAAAATTCTTATACCAAGGATTAATATGACAACCGCATATACAAATTGTCCATACAATATGTGAAGGAGTCAGTTTCCTATTCGAGTTTGTTATGCTATAACGATAAACAAAAGTCAAGGCCAGAGTTTGAAAAATGTGGGAATCTATCTGCCAAAACCAGTTTTCAGTCATGGCCAACTCTATGTTGCTCTGTCTCGTGTAACATCAAAAAAGGATTACATATCTGGAGTGAAGCAAAGAGAAAACAAGCAACACTGACAATCAAAAATGTTGTCTACAAAGAATTTTTTTTAACAATTTACAGGTTACAAAACCAGGTACACCTTAAAAGCCCTTACATTTTAAAAACACATATTTTATGTTCAATAAAATTTCATATAGAAATTTTAAATTCATAGGTCAAGCAAGACATATATAACAAGACAAATGACCTTGATAGGGAAATATGAGCCAAGAAAGATGTATTAGCAGAAGAAACAAATAAATATGTACTAGATACATTTCTATCATTTATTCTCTTTCGAATATGCCTTCTACAAACCATCAAATTTAATTATTATTTTGTTTTAAAAATATATTAAAAATAATATATAAACAATTCCGCGGCGTAGCACGGATAATTTCCTAGTATCTTTATATTAATTGAAAAGTGCTTTTGGCCTTATATTCACTCTCAAAATGGTTGATTACTAATTTACCATTTATGAAATTAGGTTAATTATAATTTTTTATTATTTTATATTTATATTTTTTATTATTAAATTAGTTTTAAAAGTTTTTATTTTATTCTAAAGATATACATCATTCAAATAAAAAATAAATAAAAAGATAAGACGATAAATAAAAAAATATTTTTAAATTTTGAGTTTTTAGTATTGATAACTATGACTGTTGTGTATAATACAAATTTATATAGTAAATCTGTATTAATTATTTTATTTTAAAGATAAGTATAATATCATATAAATATATAAAATAATAATAAAGAGCAAGATGATAAATATGAAAAAATAAATATTTATTTTATTTTATAGATAAATACAAACTCATATAAAAATAATAATGAAGAGTATCAAATATTATTTTATTTTAGAGCTAAATACAAACTCATTTAAAAATAAAAATAAAAACTAAGGTGATAAATACTAAATTTTTTTTTTAAATATGAAATTTAAGTATTGATAAGTATAATTGTTGTAGATAATACGATTTTATGTCTTAATTAATATATTTATATTAGTTTTTGAATCTAGATAAATATAAAAGAAAAATTACTTATACTAAAAGTTTACATGTATTGATGTTTATACATATATATATAATTATAATTTATTATAATTAATATGAATATATATAGTAAATTTAATATTTATATATATATATATATATATGATTTTAGATAATAATTTATTTTGTTGCTATATGTTTAAAATTTATATATAAACTATAAAATATTTTAATAAAATGTTAAATATCACAATGTATATTTGTATGTTTAATTATAGTTGATATATAAAAATATTTTTTATGAAATTATTAATGCTAAATTAAATTTATATATTTTTAAGAATTTATTTATCTATTAATGGTTGTGCGAACAAATCATACTATTATACTAATAACTAAATCGTTTTTTGTCGACTATAGTGCCATGCTGATTGACTCGCAAATGCAACTTTTATGGATGGTAATAATTTTGGCATTTTAAAACAATCATAAAAAATATATTTCATTGTCCTATAGCCCGATATAAAATCTTAGAAACTCCATTCAAAATAAATATAAAATCATAATTTTCATAGTATAAATATTTTATAACTAAATTATAATAATAATCCACACATATTAAAAGGTTTCAAACAAAAAGTCCCCACATAACATTATATTTACAATTTTCTTTACCACACTTAATTTTTATAGTAAAATTGCTAATATATATATATATATATATATAATGGAGACTCCATTCAAATATTTTAGATACATGTATTTATATCCAATTCTGCCTATACCACTATATTTCGTTCCAGTTTTTCAAAATCAAAAACTGTTTTTTTTTTTCTAATTCTACTCACGGCATTAAAAGTTTTATCCGCTGCTCTTTCAAAAAAATTTGTGGGATCACACCCGTCAATCTCCGATGAATCAAGTAAGGGGGATAGAATCCGCTGCCTGTATGGTTGGTATCGAATCTACTGTAGAAGGAATATCCGCCGTGGGACTTCACAAGCTCATGCCATAAAAAGTAAGCTTTTTCGGAAGAGGAGTTGCATATATTATATAAAGGCTGTTAGCAAGTCACATAATGTTTATGGATGCAAATAGTTGCAGATGTATAACTAAAATATTATTTTGAAGAAAATAATACATAATTCATTAAAAAATTTAAATATATATAATAAATTAAAAATTAAACTTTGAATACTATAAAATCTATGAATAAAATTGACATTGTATAGTTAATATTCACTAAACACTCACCATAACTTTATATTTATAAAATATTTAAACCATATTTTTATCAAATTTGCCTCGATCTCTGATGGTTATATATATATATATATATATATATCAATAATAAACTAAAATATTTTAAATCTAACGTTAGTTTTTACTGAAGAAATAATTTTCTCTATTGAAGCAATAATTTTCATCCAAACTAAAAACAAAATTAAAACAAATATAAATGTTATATATAAAAAATATTATTATTATATTAAAAGACAGTAAAATTTTTACATAAAAACTAGATTTTGACCTGTGATAAAAGATACGAGTTTATGTTTCGTTTTTTGGAAAAATATTTTAAATTTATATTTTTTAAAATGAAGTTTGTTAACTTTTCAATTCAATCTATATGAAATAAAAATATGATAATATAGTGCTAATATGAGAAGTAATTTAATAAGTTTTTTTGTTTTGATATTATTTTGTTATATGTTTAGCAGTTTTGGCTTATTATTATTTTTATTAGATGGTTAATTTATGAAACTGGTACAAAATGCATGTATATTTTATTTGATAATTTTTTTATTTGAGTTAATCCTAACTTAATTTAACTCGTGATTTCACTGCTAAAAATTTGTTAAAATCAATAGTTTTTATTGAAGTGCAATTTTAGAAATATATAAGTTGTTAGATTTGATCTCCCAGATTTTTCGATTTAATAATACATAATTTTTTGTTTTAAATAATATAGTTTTAACGTATGATTATAAATTTCTAAATAATTTTATTATTTTATAAAATAAAGAATATATCTATTGAAATTGAATAATACATTTTTAACCTGTCTTTTATTAGACAAAAATTGTTTTTAATAGTATAAATAATTGAATTGGTTAATATATTTTTCAATCCGTTTATAATAGTCTGAATATAAATAAAGATTTTTATGTTTATTTATCGATCAAAATGTAACTAAAATATGATAATTCATTGATTTAACACTTTTGAATTGAGATAAATTCATTTAAATGTTTCTATTATTAAATTGTTTAATTAGTATTTTTTCCACTTATCTTCCAATCAAAGTAAATATTTTTTATAATATAAAAACGTATTTATATTTCAACTCATCTTATAGTAGTCAAAGTATTTGAAAATTTTATAAAACAATATTTTTAAATCTGCGATGTAAAAACATCAACCACAATCTAATTCATTATATATTCAAATACTTTTAATATTGAATAATTTTAATATTTTATCATATTAAGAATATACCAATTAAAATTGGTTAATACATCTCTTTAACCCATCTTCGAACTTGTAAAATTTGTTTTTAATAATATAGATAATTAAAATTAATTAATATATTTTAAATCTAATTTTATAATGGATTAAGTATAAAGAATTTTTATTATTTTATAGATAAAAATGTAATAAAAATATGATAATCTATTTATTTAACATTTTAATTAATTAAATTTTATTTTAATATTACTATAAATAAAAATTATTTAATTCATATTTTAACTTATCTTGCAAGAGATATAAATGTTTTAAAATATTTTAATAATCGAAACAAACTGATCTCTATTTTAACCCATTTTATAATAGTATAATATTTTGAAAATTTGATTTAATAACTCTTTAAAAACTGCAAACGTAAAAACACCAATTGTAATATAACTCATAATATATTTTAAAAATATAAATATTTTATCACATTAAAATATTTGAACTAAAATTGGTTAACACATATTTTTCATTAATTTCTAATAATTGAAATTGATTAATCTATTTTTCAACTTATTTTCTAGATATAAAGACTTTTGTATTTATTTTACAGATTATTTTTTAAAATTTTTATGTTAAATAAATAGTAATAAAAAAAATTACTAATTTTTTTTTAAATTAATCAAGACATTAAATATTGTTTTGTAAGATTTTGTTATAATTTGAAAATATATATTAATATTTCAAACAATAAGAAGATATTAAAGAATATTATTAATATACTCTGAATAAAATCATGAATTAAAAATTACATTAAAACGTAAATAAAATATTTTATAAATAAATTTTAATAAAATTAAAAATACAAATTAATAATTATTTTATTGCGAAAACAAAAAATAAAATATTTAATATAGTTTATTATAATATAAAAGCATATATTTATATTCAAAACAAAATAATATTAAAAGATATTATGAATATATTTTTGAATAAAATCATTAATTAAAGATTATATATCATGGTCCACATATAGTCTAATTAAAACAAATTTTAAAATATCCTTAATGAATATTAAAATACCTTTATACTTCTAATGGTTTAGTTAGTAATAAACACATAAAGTAAAAATTAATTTTTCATAAATTTTATTTTTTAATAGTGTTGATAAAAATAAAATAATTTTTTACTCTCAAAAAATTAATATGCGAAAACTCGAAGAGTATTAACATCTACATTTTTTCTTAGCAATCTTTAAATAGTTTGAAATCATTGCTTCCATACCAAAAATCAAGATACAATCATAAGTAACATTATGGGTTTTCTAAATATATCATTATGAAATCATTGCATCCATCTATATGGTTTTTTTGACTAATAATTATCTTCTTCTTTTTTTGTCACAACCTTAAATTCATTAATTCAAGTTTTAGGAATACAACAGGAAGAGGGAATTAACCATCCTCTTTGATTAAAACCATAAAGCCTAAAGACAATGCTAAAAACAAAAGATAGGTCTTCTTGCAATAGTGACAGCGGATTCGAAGCAGACTCCAAATGCGTTCCAAGAAGCTTCAGGGCAAGACTCACGGCTAGACCGGAAATTTGGAAAATAATCACATTATATGGTGACTTTGAACACCAACCCTCACTAACGGAATTCGCTGAAGCGGATCCGATTGCATCTTCTGGCCCCAGACAGACCGCTACGCAAGATGACAAACTAGTGAAAAAGTTGAAAAGTTTTCTTGGTATTACAACCCAGAAAAAGTCTCCTTTCAAAGAAAGGAAATATGGTGAAACAGTTCTTTCCTCAAAAGAGGATGAAGGCGGAAATGATCTCTCCCAGGCTAAGGAGGAAGTTGGTAAAGCCTGATGGTAAAAACCCTGACTGGTCTGGATAATACACATACCGTGTATAATAATTGGTAGATAACGATTAGGGCCAAGGCCCACTAAGAGTAACTTATGGGTTTGACCCACAAAGAAGTAGCTGCTTATTTGAGCTTGCGCTTGACGACGATGGTTTGTCGGTGACGTACTGATACAGAATCGCCGACAAGAAATACTCCACAAAAAGGGAGAATCATGACTGGCATAGCTTCTGTCAAATATGAGGCAAAGACCGGACTTGTGTGATAGATTTTGGTACCTGACCAGAAAATCTGATGAGAGATTCCAATCGCTCGACGGTGTGATGCGAGAGAGGCCGCCGTAAGGTTGAGCAAGTCTGAAACTGGGCGGAGAAGGCAGAGCAGGAAAATCCGTAAGGTTGGAGAAGGGTTCCAACACCGAAAAGAGATCTGGAGGATCCGGAGGTGGATCTGGCGGTACAGGCGGCTCCGGCAGCTCATACAGTACATACAACCATGGGTGAGCTAGATCTGGAGGTTTCGGGAGAGGTGGGTCACGGAGCAGCTTTGCCACACGACTGCACGCGGAAACTACACCATTGGAGGAGCAAGGACTAACCGGCGACGCAGGATTTGACGGCGTATAGCACGAGCCCGATGACCAACGCATCCTCCGAAGTTGAGAAGGTTCTTCACTGGAGAGTGAGACTGTTCTTCGGGTGAAACCAGCTAGAATCCCGAGAGTGAGGAGCATCTTGCCTCAGGCGGAGAGTCCGACGGAAGGGGTTACGCTTGAAATCATGGTCGATTGGAAGTGAAGGTGCGGCTCCTTGGGCTTCGTGCCAGAGAGAAACTCAGTCTCTAGAGCAAACTGTGTTTACCAAAAACTTCACAATACTAATAATTATCATTATTAGTATATTTACTAGTCCAAAATATAATTATGAATTTATTATTTTGAATAAATTATTTAAGATTCTATCTATTGTTTTTATTACTAGTTATGTTAAAATATTAGTTTTGATATTTTTTGAACTGTATTAGTTTTGATATTTAACCTAATAATATAGGTTTTAATGTTTATCCAAAGTTATATATTGTGTTTACTTTGATAATTAATTGTTTAACCGCAATTGCATTCCCAAGTTAGTCAGTCAAAAATATTTTACGAATAAACTTGTTTTTAACAATTATATCAGTCTTACTAACCGTTTAATAAATCTCAAAACAATAACCATATGTTTCCACAAAGTTTTTATATTAACATTGAAATATATAAAAAGTACAAAATATGAAAGAAAAGGAAAAAAGGTTTTCCATGAGAACCAAAATACTTTAAATAAAAATCTGAAGTATTTTATGAGGTATCCATAAAACATATGTCATTCTTTAATTGATTCAATCTTTCTGATTAATTTTAATTATTTAGTTAAATGAAATTAAAACTAATAATATTAAATTGGTAAAAACCCTAAATTGAATCTCTTACCAATGAAAATGCTAAGTACTAAAATTCTTTTAATTAAATGTATATTTTTCCTGTACTTTTAAACCTGTCACATCCTAAGTACCAAACTTTAAATGTTTATTTTTTTTTTTAGTTTCCAGAAGGAAAATTCCTAGTCTTCTTTAAGAATGCATGGTACAGATTACACCACGTCACATAATATCTTTTTTTTTTTTTGACAAAGGGTTTTCTTGAATTAAAGAAATGGGTTACAACAATTTAAATAAGGCCCATCTACAAACCCAACTGGGCTCAAAACTGATGGAGGCCCAAAAACAAATCTGCTACAAAAGAAGCTTAACCTAAAAAATCGAAACCCTAATCGCCGCAGACTGCGCCTCCGCCGAGAACGCCGCCGCCACACCGATGATTCGAGCGTCGATCGCCAAGCAAGCTAGAGCCGAAAGCTCACAGGAGAAATCTCCACCTGCTACTGAAGCTCCACTCGCCGGAGAAGTACTACGCCGGCTTGAGAGGCTGGAGGAGAAAAGACGAACGGAGCAGGGAGGAGAGCAAGGAGAACTTTGACAGCAAAAGAGGACTGTCGCCGTAATAACCAGCCGCCGGAGGCTACTTTTCGCGCACCCGCCACCGTCCTCGTTGTGACGACCTTACTCGGGACACCGCCGGAGAACGAGAAACCCGCTCTAGACCACCGCTCGACTCGCCTTACTCGAAACACAACCACCGGACTCCACCGGGAAGAGAGGAGACCGCATGCAACAGGAGGACGCCACCGCAAACCGGAAACCGAGACCCTTGGGGAAGCTTCCCTCGCCGTGTCCCCATTCGACGAGTTCCGCAAAGAGCCGCCATCACCAGCCGCGATGAGTCGCCGAGATCTAACCGATAACCTCCAACCGCCACCAGATCTGAAGAAGGAGCTACCAGTCCGAGGAAAGAAGAACCAGGGCTAAAAAAAAAGAGAGAGAAAAAGCAAAGCCCTCTCCTAACCGGCAAAGAAATCCGGTGAGGAGAGGCGGAGTCATTATCGGAAGAAGAGAGAGGGGAGAGCTTTTATTTCTAGAGAGATGCCACTCAGAGGCCTTAAAAAAAACACACGGTCCACAACCGTCACATAATATCTGACACATATAACCACCAAAATCACACGTAAATCATATACAAACAATTTTACGAATTTAGCAACATAACAAACTAATTAATCATAATTTAACAACACAATTCGTGATCTAACATAAGGATACTGAATCTCCCTATAGGCACCCATACGAAAAATAACATAAACGAAGAACGACGTGGAGCATACATAAAACCACAATTAAGGATTTGCAGAAACAAATAAACATCAATAAATTCCAACATTTTCATGACTTAACTAACCAATAAAAGTTCTTGAATACTTCCGCTTTGATTAAGACTTCCGTTCTGTTTAGCCACAGGCTTCGCACCCAACTTCTCCACAAACTCCTCAAGATTCCGATCCGACGAGCCACCGCGAGCCACCGCGGCTTCCGCCTTCTCCTTCCATTTCAAAGCATTCTTCTTCAGCTCCGTCGCTTTCTCTCCTCTCGTAACTTCTCTCAGCCTATCCGCCACTTCCTCTCTAGGCACTACCCTCTCCTCCGTCTCTCCACGGCCGAGCCTCACTCCCGTCTTAAAGACGTCGATCATGTAAACAGCGTCGGTGACTTGATCTCCCCACTGTGGTAAACAAACAGTTGGGACTCCACTAGACAAAGCTTCCATGGTCGAGTTCCATCCACAATGAGTCACGAAACAAACGACAGAAGGATGAGCCAAGACTTTCTCTTGCGAACACCATTCAACGATTTTACCTTTCCCTTTGACTTCTTCAGGCAAAACATGCCGCTCTTTGTTAAGACCCAATTCTTGTTGTCTAATCACCCACAAGAACGAAACGCCAGCGTTTAACACGCCGAACGCAATCTCATTGATCTGTTCTTGTTTCAAGTAAGCGACGGTTCCAAATGAGATGTAAACAACGGAAGAAGCAGGCTGCGAATCTAACCACTCCATGTAATGATCCGTTGTCTCAGACATATCTCCTTTGATGTCATCAAAAGTTAACGTTTTCGCCATTTTGTAAAGCGGTCCGAGCGGTCTGACAACGCCGGGGTAAGGGAGATTTGTCATGTGGTCGATGATTTCTTGCTCCAAGGAGTAGAAAGTATCGATGAGAACAGCGAAAGGCTTGTGAAGACGTTTGATCTGATCTATGATCACTTCTCGCAAAGCGGAATAAGGTGAAGAAGGATGGATGAAAGAAGGGATCTCGTCGTGTTTCAAGAGAGGCATGCAAGGGATTTGAACTTCGATCCCCGGGTCTGTTATGGTCGGGAAATCAACAAGCTTGTGGTGGTAATAATAATAAGAGGCTAAGCAAGCGCAAGACTGGACCCAGAGAACAGCACAAGGGATTTGAAGATCTTCTGCCACGTCACAGACCCAAGAGACGAAAGGGTTGTTAATGAGACACGTCACGGGCTGTTTCATCACTTCCTCGTAACGTTTTACGAGGTTTTTAATCTCTCGTTGTCCGACCAGCTCGAGGTGTGGTCGGAAGAAGGTGAAGTCGTATCTGCTCGCGTCGTCGTCTTCGGGTAGCCCGTCGTCGAAGAAATCGAACCGGAGATAGCCTTTACCGATTGGTTTGAGGATGCGGTCTTGAATTTTGTTGGCGGTTCGCATCTTTTTGCCCCATGATTCTGTGGTGACAAAAGTGACGAGTAAACCCTTTGAAGCTAAGAGCTTGCCGAGACGAAGAAGTGGATTAACGTGGCCTTGCCCTGGGAAAGATACGAGCATGACATGAGGAGGTAAAGGAGAAGATGATAGTTCCATACTTCAAAATAATAGTTTGGCTACTCTCTTTTTTTTTTTCCTTCTCAAGTATGTGACCTGCTGGAAGACACAGGAGAGATATGCTTAAATACAAGACAGAGAAGGTGTATAATTAAGGAGATCTTAATTTCAACCGTAGCATTTTGTCCACGCTGTCTTATTAAATTTTATTGAATGCATGAGCTCTTAAAAGGTAACTTGGTTAACTGGTGACGTGGATACTTGACAATCGTTACTTTCCCGATTATTATTTTTTTTTTTTTTGACAACAAAGTAGAAAAAGAACACTAGTTTCCTATCATCCATATCGGTGGTTCCGACCCAATATGTGTGCTGGTTGACTGCCTGAGTCTAACACTTCGTTCTAGCCTATCTGCTGTCTGATTCTGCGTGCGTGGAATGTGCTTTAGGTCAAAGGTCGTGAAGGACATTTTCCTCCTGTCGATTTCTTCTGTGTAAACTGAAAAGGCTGGCCAATTCTCTGGATCAGTGACGATCTTCACCACTTCTGAACAATCTGTTGCCAAAGTAATATGTCTTTGATCGAAAAATTCCATGCATTCCATAGCCCATATGAGTGCCTCAAATTCCGCATGAAGCGGCGATAAACTCTGTCTGGTGTTCCTAGCTCTCATATGTATGTTTACTCCTCCTTCATAACAACTATACCATCCATGGCCAGAGAACAAATCCCCCTCCTTCCAAGATCCATCCACAAAACACCATTGGCCCTTATGTATTTCAGTAATTATGTTAGATTCTGGATTTCCCATATGCTTCTGATTACTATCCATTGTGCCTGCATGGGCTCCTTCCCATGATAAGTATTCCGTTTCCACCAACCTCAATGTCTTATTAGGGTCACGATCTATATTATTGTATACCATATCATTCCTACTCTTCCAAATATACCATAGTATCCAAGGAAACTGGCCATTTGCGTCCAATGGTGGTAGCCTCCAAAATAAGTAGTCCATATTTGTATAGAGGGCCTCTGTGGGGAAGCATATCGGATTTGTGGGAACTCGTGACAAGGCCCATGTTTGAAGGGCCGGAGGACATTCAAATAGAACATGATTTACCGTCTCCTCAGCTCCACATCTTACACATTGTGTGTCACATCGAATTCCCCTTGACTTTAAGTTCTTAGATACTGCCAGACATCCTGTTAGTACCTGCCAGATGATGTGTCTCAATTTTGGTGGACAGTTTAGCTTCCATGAGTGTGCTTGTAATCCCTTAATATCTGGCCCCAGCATCTGAACATGATTATCTTTATCCGGGAATTCCCTCTCCGTAAGATATCCTGATTTTACCGTGTATCATCCTGATTTAGTAAAATGCCATCCAAGTGTATCTGGTTTTACAAGTCTGCTAATTGGCATGCTTCCAATCAACACCGCGTCTTCCGGAGTAAAGACTGCTTCTAGCAACATCTTGTTCCAGGTGCGACTCCTAATGTCAATCAATTGGTCTACCGTATTTATGTTAATATTCGAGCATGGTTTACGGGTTGCTGGTCTCGGGCGATAGGCTGGTATCCAGGGGTCATTCCATATTGAAATAGATGTTCCTGAACCCACCCTCTTAATTAGTCCTTTTTAACCAGAGATCTAGCTGAGATTATACTTCTCCATCCATAGGACGGTGAGTATGATCGTATTGGATCCAGTGGATCCGTATTCCTGAAATATCGTCCTTTAAAGACTTTTGAAAAAAGGAGATCGGGTTTTTCAATCAAACGCCAAAGTTTCTTAGCTAGGAAGGCCGTATTTGTATCATTAAAAGCTCTGAACCCAATCCCTCCATTATCCTTATCCTGACAGAGCTTATCCCAGGCCATCCAATGCATTCCTTTGTTTCCCCCACCCGAGCTCCACCAGAAGTGAGAAACCACACTTGTTAGCTTTGCTGTCACCGTCTTTGGTAGTCTAAAACAAGACATCACATGATTTGGTAATGCTGTAGCTACCGATTTGATCACAACCTCCTTTCCCCCTCGAGATAGATATTTAGTTGTCCATCCATTCAGTCTCCCATGCAGTCGGTCCTGCAGGAAACTGAAAACCTGAGTTTTTGCACCTCCTAGACTTTCCGGGATTCCAAGATATATTCCCATTCCTCCTATCTTTGTGATTCCCAGTATATTTATCATCTCATCCCGTGTTGTTTCCTCCACCTTATAGCCAAATTGTATTGATGATTTCTCAAAATTTATTTGTTGACCTGATACCCCCTCATAGTCTTTGAGAATCCTTAAAATCGTTTGACATTCCTCTTTTGTAGCCTTGCAGAAAAATAAGCTATCATCTGCAAAGAGTAAATGAGAAATAGCTGGGCTTTTCCTTGCTACCTTTAGCCCCGTTAATTGTTTCATTTTCTCCGCATGCTTTATATTTGCAATAAGGGCCTCAATACATAATATAAATAAATACGGTGAAAGTGGATTGCCCTGCCGTAACCCTCTTTCCGGAACAATATGTCCCTGCGGTTGACCATTAATCAATACCCTATACTGAAACGTAGTAATGCATCGCATAATGCGTTGTATCCATTGTTCTGCAAAACCCATTTTTCCTAATACTTTTTCCAAAAAACTCCATTCAATCCTGTCATAAGCCTTACTCATATCCGTTTTGATTGCCATAAATTTGCTTTTACATGCCGGATTAGTTCGTAATCCATGGAACATCTCTTGTGCTATCAATATGTTATCCGAAATCAGTCTTCCTGCCACAAACGCGGATTGTGTCTCTGATATGAGATCAGGCAACAAAATCTTTAGTCTTTGGCATAGTACTTTTGAGATTATTTTATATCCCACGTTACATAGACTTATTGGCCGTAGCTCAGTCATCCTTGTAGGACGATCCGTTTTAGGAATGAGACAAATGCTTGTAGAATTTAGCCTTTTATCAAATTCCCCATTCGTCAAAAAATCGTTCACCAATTGAATCAAATCCTTTTTAACAATATTCCATGATTGTTGATAAAATAAAGCCGTCATTCCATCAGGCCCCAGTGCTTTTTCTGGATGCATCATGAATAAGGCTTTCCTTACTTCCTCTTCCGAAGCGTGTGCCATAAGTTTATCATTCATGCTATCCGTTATCGACATAGGGACTTCCTGTAGGAAGCTGTCAAATTCCGTTGGACATGTTGTTTCAAAAATTCTCGTAAAATACTCCACTGCCACCCCTTCAATTTCCGAGTCCTTGGTTATCCATTTTCCTTCCTCATTATGTAAGCCCACTATCCTATTTCTTGCCCGTCTCTGCTTTGTCAATGCGAAAAAGAATTTTGTGTATCTATCTCCCGATGTGTGCCATCTGGTTCGACTCTTCTGTTGCCAATAGAATTCCTCATCTTTGTATGCTTCCTTCAATCTGTTGGTAATGTCCCATATTTCCTCCTGTGTTTTTTGATCATCTTTTTGTGCCATGTCTAGCTCCTGTTGTAGCTCCATAATTTTCTCTTTACCATATGGGAGATTATTTTTCCTCCACTTAGATATCTCATGCCTACATCTCCCAATTTTTGAAAAGAAATCATTCCCTTTGTTGTCATCTTTATCTTTCCATCCTTCTTGAATTACGTCCATTAATCCTTCTTTTCCTATCCATCTTTTATCGAAGTGAAATTGGTTTCTCCTCTTCTTCTGTGACTCCTCAATCGTCGCAACTAGAGGTCGGTGATCTGATCCTACCATTCCTAGATACTCCACATATGAAAATGGATACAGCATGTGCCAGTCCTCATTAGCTAAGGCCCTATCAAGCTTACATCGTACCAATTGTTTCCCCCTGCGTCCTCTCCAAGAAAGTGAATCTCCCAAGAGTGGAAATTCTATCATACCACAATCCCTGATCATATTATTAAAGGAGAGGAATGTCGAGGCATGCCTTAAACTCCCTCCTTGTTTGTCATGGTTTCCTGTAATTTTATTTAGATCCCCAATAATGAACCAGGGAGTGTTTCTGGTAATGCCGAAGCGAGTAAGACGTTCCCAAACTTGATCTCTCAGTTTTTGAACTGGCTCACCATAGACAAATGAAATCGCAACCCTCTGACCCTCCACGTCCGCCTCAATATCAATAATTCTATTACTTGAATAAATAATATTTACATTCTCTGCATTGTTATAATAAAGTGCCAATCCTCCACTTGATCCTCTTGGTTCAACTGTGTGTATCATGTCATAGCCAAAATGACCTTGGAATCCTTGTGTGAATGCAAATTCCTGCTTTGTTTCTGATAGAAAAAGAAAATCAGGTTTGTGTTTGAACCATATTTCCCGAAGATAGCGGATTGTCCATTTACTCCCAAGACCTTGACAATTCCAACTAATGATCCTCATTTAACTGGACGAGCAAAGCACTCACTGATTTGTATTGATATATGATAAATATCACATACAGGCCTTGAGTCTCCATTGGCCTTCTCCTGTCCTTTATGGTTCTACCTTGAACAATAACTTTGTATATCTTAAAATCTGTTTCCTTGGAGTCTGATACTCCACTGTGGCGATATTGGCTAACCCATATGATCAATACCAAGCGTCTGTGATCCCACTTCGCAGTCCTGTCGAAACCGTACTGCTTACCTTCGATGTGTACCAATTGTGCATTGATATCATAGTGTTCTGTTGGTCTCCATCTCCTCGTAAATTATTCGTAACAACATAATAAGTCCTTGTGGCACCATTATACTTCACCTGATTAACATCGATACTGGGCCAGTTATGAATCCACTCTCCACCTTCCATCGGCTGTCTCCTTATAGTGATTATATGTCTCTGTGTCCCATAATTTTGAAACCAAAACGCTCAGCCATACTGTTCCATATATCATCATGTCCATATAACAAATCCCAAATTCCTGTGCAGGCAGTATTTCGTAACCCTCTCATCCACAATCTCTTGAGCCTATAATCCCTACTTGTATATTATGTCCAGTGCTTCATGTCTATTATCTTGCTTATAAGTACATAGGATACATGCTCTTTTAATTCACCACTAGCCAGACCATTATCAACTTTCATACACATATACCACAAAGGGAAACATACTTTATTAAACTGCAAATAGCAACAGTGACCAAACGGTACAACCGTATACATCATCATAAAAATAAAATGCAAAACAATAACCAAAGGCCTTCTTTTAGCTTGAAAGAATACCACATCTATCAATGAATATTCCCGAACTATCAATTGGCGGCTTGTTGAATTCATAACAAAACAGAATTTAAACGATCCTTGACATAGCTAGGCTTACTAGTCCGAAGCCTTCCCAATGTCTTGCTTGCGCAGTGGGTTCCTACTCTCCCCTGTCGCTCCTTCTTGTCAAGACCACCTGGAATTTTGGGGATAACCTTCTTACGCGGAGATGCAAGTGTCTGGATCAGCCTCTTCTTTGCACGTCCCATTGGTGCTGAAACACCCGAGCCTGCCTTCTTTTTTCCTTGCTGCTTCTTCAGCTCTCCAGCTTTCACCACTTCTGTCTCCATGTTTCTATTCCCATCCTCCAACTCTCCCTGATTTCCTACACCCTCCTCAATATCTGAACCAATCAAGGGATCCTCATTCTGGTTCTCCTCTTCCATGCTTGCACCATTATCTTCCTTATTCTGCGCCATCATTTCCCCATCCTTAAAGCTATTTTCACCATCCACCTCATTCCCTGATGGTTCCAGAAGCTCCATTAGATCATCAATGTTCCCAATATGTTGTAATTCCTTCCCCACATCCATTGACTGGTATTCCTCCATATCAAAACCCTCCATGCCTGCATCAATTTCTCCCTCTTCATCCTGCTCAGTCAAACCCCTAAGATTTGTGTTCACCAAGGAATCTTCCGGGAACATAAGCTCCTTCCTCGCATCACGCTGTGACTCTGTTCTCTTGGATTTATTCTGATCCAAAGGAAGGTTATCAACCCTCTCCTGCTGTGCAAGCATACTTGCCCGAAAAGCCTCCAGGACAGCTCTCTCCTGCTCATTCAAGACCACCGCTTCCTGAGCAGTTTTCACATCTTCCTTAACCTTGTAGTACTTCTGTGACCTATTTTGTTTGCCTCGAGGAGACTGACCTCTATGTCTTCGTGATGTGCCTTCCCCATAAGCATTACCATAACGAGATGAATCATATCGAGATGAGTCATATCGAGATGAATCATATCTTCTTTCCCGCATTGCGGACCCTGTCCTGTCTCTCTCCTTGACATCTCTCGAATGATTTCGATCATTGCGAGTGTTTGATGATTCCCCTATACCATGTGCCTTCCTGTCATCTCTGTTATTATCTTTTTCCCCCATGGTAAGCGCACCTTTGTAGCTAAAACCTCCTGAACCATCTGCTGACCCCTTTGGCTCCCTATCATCACCTCTCCTTGAACTGTCGTCCCTTGGCTTCACTTCTTCAGTTGTTGGGCATAATTCCGTCTCGTGACACAAACTGCCACAAACACGACAGTAACCGTGAAGCCTTTCATACCTCAATTGCACCAAAATCTTCTCAGCTTTATCAAACTCCACCATCGCTTCAAATACTAAAGGCTTAAAGCCATCCATCACCACCCGGACACGTCCATTGTTTAGATCGACCACTTCCGCCTTGCCAATATCATCACCGATGCTCATGAAGGTTTGATCCGCCCAGTAATGCAGCGGCACCCCCATGACCTTGACCCAGAAGGTTATAGCAGACGGATAGTTAGGTTCTATAACCGGTTCCCACTTCACCAGAGACACCATCCAAGAGTCAAAGTGGAACGGACCCAAACTTAGTACCTCAGCAAGATCTTTCTCATCATCAAAATCTAACTGAAATCTCCCAAGACCCAAGTCAGCACCCGCCACCTTCTCTTCCTTATTCCATATCTGGGGAAATAGAGTCACCAGGCCTTTGGTCTCCTGTTTTTTTTTTGGATTCATACACCTCCCAATTAATGTCTTTGAATAAGCTTTGATCAGCTCGGTATTATCAAACCGAGGGACCGAGATCTTCAATCTGTGAGTCACTGTTGCCACCCTCTTTCCTGCACTCTTTGATAAAACTGCGCTACTCTGAGACATCTTCTTCAAGTTTGGAGTGTTTATTTTATTGAGAAGAATGAATTTTGTTGCGAGTTCTCTTCTGGCCGGACCTCCTGATTTATACTCGCCCACTGATTCCAGTATTGACTCCTCCAAATATTCCGAATCGCAAAGTTTCCAAAAACTGGTACAGTATAGAGCAATCATATTAGCACCATCCCATATCAAGATCTCTAGAATATACGATCTGTTGATAGTACAATACGACGTAAACGAGAGTTTCCATAACTTCGTCACAAGATCAGTAATTAAAATTGCGGATATGCCATATATGTTTTTTACCATTGATAACTTTCCAATCGATGATTTCCATGATCCCCAGGTTTCCATATCTACACGATCCCATCTCTTCAAGGTTGTGAGGTTAGAACCCATCTCAAATCGGAGAGATTGATTCATCGTATGCCCAGATTCCATAGGAAGCGGAATTTCCCAATTTGACTCGCCATTAACTCGTTTGTATCGAGCACGCCCAAATCTTTTTTTCCTTTGTCGAGATCTCTTTATTCTTGCGAAATCCTCTGTAGATTCCTTTTGATTCATATCCCATAACCATAATAGCTTTTGCGCCTCACTACCCTTGTTGTAAACCAAATCGCCACCAGATTCCTCTGATTCGGTTTTTACCCAAATCGTAACCTGATTCCATAGTTGATGAAGATCATAGATCAATCCCTTATTACTGAATCCTGAATAAATCTCCTCCTTAATCTCTAGCCACATCTAAGCCGTCAAACCCTAGATCCCCTTTTCATCGCCGAGAGAGAGAAAAAGTTTTTAAAAAATATAATGATGACCTTTGATTAGAAAGATTAAAACAGTCTTATTACTTTTCCGATTATTTACATTTTAAAATATATATATAATTATTATTTTTTTGTTATAAACCAAAGAAGAGATAGGTCAGTATAACGTCTACCTCTGTATTCCATGTGGTTGTATGGAATATTCGGTTATTTGTTCTTTTTATGTATGCCCACATTTAGCTCCAAAATATTCAACTTTCATCTCACCACAACAGATACAAAAATAAAAGAATATAGGTAATGTATTCGCTGTAATGTTAGATGCAGTGTTTAATTTTGATCCAAGTGATGTACCTCATGTGGGATAGTCTTGATAGGTTAAATTTTCGCTCTAACACAAGGAGTAAAAGCCCACAATATAAATCACAGACGAATCTAGTCTCTTCAGGTATAAAGACAATCGTTCCACGTTCTTTCACCTCTTTTTCCTCCCTTTTTCTCCATCATTGATCCTTTTTAAATTTATGTTGGATATTCCCTCCATTATCCAAAGAAAATATTGAAAAATAAAAAAAATCTAAATAAAATGAGAAAAAGAATTATTTAGAAATATTAAAGAATAAAAGTTATAAAACATTCTAAAATTAAGATAGAAATTATCTGTCCCTTCGGGGACATCCAATAAAAAGATAGAAATTATCTAGATTAGTAGATAAGGATTGTAGAATGTTCTAAAGTAGTGGATGAATGATTTTAGGATAATGTTTGTAGATCATTCTAAAATAAACTAGTATATAAATCATCACTAGTATAAATAGAAGAGTAGTGTCACTTGTAACTAATCCAAAAAACATATAAGAAAAGTGTTCACTACAAAAGCTACTCTTGTAGATCCCTTTCATAATAAAAAGTTCTTTTTATTAAATTCTAATTGTTTATTTCCCATCAAAAGACTACTATTGGGTAAATTTTCCCAACAACTGGTCAGAGCAAGGCTGGCTTATAACAACGACATCTCGTGCGTATTAAGCTGGAGGCTACCGTTACCTTTGAAAGTGATATGTTCAAGCTTACTACGAACAACTACTCATATTGAAAACCAACGGTGGAAGATCATTTCTATTGCAAGGATTTGCATGAACCCATCATCATGAAGGACAAGCCAGAAGGAAACAATAACAAGGCATGGGAGGTTTGAATCGAAAAGCGGTCGTTGTAATTCGTAAGTACATCGATCGATCTCTTTTCAAACATGTCTCTAGCTTTTGAATTATGGACAAAACTTGAATCCATGATTCAAAAAAGCTTCTCGAAACAAGGCTCTCCTTGTTAGACGGTTGGTAAAGTTGGAGTATAAGGATAGCCATGATGGAGCACTTGAACAATTTCAAGGGGCTCATAAATCAACTAAACAAGGTTGACATGAAGGTTGAAGATGAAATGCAAGCCCTATACTCCTTAGTTCTCTTCCAGAGAGTTGGGACACTAGTTATCACTCTTAGTAACTCTGCGCTAGAAGAAAAGCTTACCATGGATACTGTCAGTGATAGCCTTATAAGCAAAGAAAATAGAAGGAGAGAAAGAGGTTTAAGCACTCTATCCGAGGCAAATATCATAGAGAGACGAGGTAGAGAAGAAATGTGTGGACACAACGGAAGCCGAGGTTGGGATCAATCTCGAGGACAATCCAAATCACGTCCTAGAGTTACCTGCTACTACTGTGGCAAGGATGGTCACATGAAGACAGATTGTCGACTCTTCAAGAAAGATCAAAAGATGGATAACATCAAGCCAAACCGATTTAATCCTCCAAAGAGGCATGATGATAAGACCACTACCATTGTGTCAGAAGAAAACAGTGATGTATATGTTGTTGGAGAATGCAATATCCTTAACATTTCATCTAATTACACTTTATGGATTATCGACTCTGGAGCTTCCTTTCATATCACCCTTTACGGAAGCTTCTTCACAACCTACCAAAGTGGTGACTTTGGTAATGTCCAAATAGAAAATCAAGGAAGAAGAAATATTTTTGAAAGAGGGGATGTTATCCTTACATAAAATACATGATGTATAATGGTTCTCAAGGACGTAAGACATTTTCCAGATATGCGAGTCAATCTTATATCAACTGAAAAATTGGATGATATTGGTCTAGAAAATCACTTTGGTGAAGGCAAGTGGAAGCTAACCAAAGGAATTTTAGTCATGGCTCGAGGAAAGAAAGAAGAATCATTATATGTAACTCAAGCTAAGATTTGCAATAAAGAAGTGAATGTCACAAGTGATGACATGGATATATGTCATCGAAAGCTCGAGCGGAAGGGTTATATCAATGTAGTCTGGGATGGTAATAAAGATTCTAGAAAATCAACTTCAGGGTTCGTGACTACCTTTGGAGAGGGAGCTGTTTCCTGGAAATCAAAGCTAAATAAGTGTGTAACGTTTTCAACCGCTGAAGTGGAGTCAAGAAGTTTGAAGATTATTGTCAAGGCGCCGACATAGTGACAACCTCAGGCTAAGTCGGGAAGGGGGAGATTTGTTGGATATTCTTTCCATTAGCCTAAGAAGAATGTTGAAGAGTGAAGAAAAATCTAGATAAAATGAGAAAAAGAATTATTTAGAAGTATTAAAGAATGAGAGTTATAGAACATTCTAGAATTAAAATATAAATTATCTAGATTAGTAGATAAGGATTGTAGAATGTTCTAGAGCAGTGGATGAATGATCATTAAGATAATGTTTGTAGATTATTCTAGAATAAACTAGTATATAACTCACTACTAGTATAAATATAAGAGTGGTGTCATTTGTAACTAATCCATCCAAGAAGAAATATATCAGAGTGTTCACTACAAAAGCTACTCTTGTAAATCTCTTTTCTAATAAAAAAGTTCTTTATATTAAATCCTAGTTGTCTATTTTCCATAGAATACTATTGGATAGATTTTCCCAACAATTTTTGTATCTCTGCCGGTTCTGTGTAAGGCCTTCTTGCTTAGCTTGTCCATGCACTTTTCTTCTTCGAACAGTGATTTCTTTGAGAAATTTTGGTGGTGGTCAGAATTTTTTGGAGTGCTAATGTGTCGCTTTTAGGTTTGGATATGAAATATTTTCTACGGATTTTGCTAGATGAGGACATAGAAAGGGAATCTTTCTCAAGAGTTGTCTTTGATATTTTTCGGTGGGTTTGTTCTTCCTCAATAAGTGGCAGTGATTCAGGTTTCGTCCGACTCTAGTTCTTCGTACGGCGGTCTCCCTTCTTTTACAGTGGTAACTAGTGTTTGTTTTTTTGTCGACAACTCTTAGGCAGGCCCGGCCCAGATGGGGTGGGCAGAGGTGCACCTGCCCCAGGGCCCATTATATTTAAAAACATTTCTTGGATAAAAATGCCCACTTTTGAAAAGAAAACTGAAATATAAGTCCAATAAAGGGCCCGGTTTTAAAACAAAAGTTAGAACATGAACATATTTTCTTAACAAAATTTTTTTTAGAAAATAGCCCGAAACTAAACTAATAAAACTCTAAATGGACCAAAAAAATTTAGGACAAAAAAGGGTCGACAACTCTTAGGTCTAGGGTTCCTATTTTTCGATGGACGTTTTGTAACTATGTTGTTATGGCTTGAGCCAATTTAGACCAAATAGAATTTTAGTAGAGATTTTTGTTTTTGTTTTCTTTGTATCAAAATTTTCTGTTATATGAATTTTTTTTGTCAAAAAATAAAAAACAAATAAAAATTACTTAACCAAATTATTTGTTGTCCACAACCGCATTTGAGATTAAATTTAAACGGTAACGTTACCAAACTTAAAACACATAGACAATAATAGTAGTAATAGATGGAGTAAAATTAATACTGTACACTGAATCGATAAAATTAAATCCAAGGGGACGGTGACACTGTAATAAATTATAAATTTGACTAATGATAATAGTTAACAGATAGTAGTCTTTTGTGACATGATACAATGGCACTTTTCCAATATTTACAAAGATAATGCTCTTGTTAAGTAAGAATGCACTGTCAGATTTGAGAAACAATCGTCAATAATGCATAGCAAAACTAGTCAACCACCATTCAGCAAAATACAGTATCGTGTTCAAAGTCGAGTCTAGCAACATCCAAAACAACAACTACTTTTCTAACCGACGAAATAAATCTCAAATTAGGCACTAGGGTCGATTTCACTATCTATAGATGGTGGTTGACTAGTTTTGCTATGCATTATTGACGGTTCAGCGATAGTGTATTCACCAAAATGCAGTATCGTGTTCCACGAAATTTAAAAAGGTGACGTGTTATTATTTCGTTGGTTAGCTAACAAGTGGCCGAGTTTCATTTATGCACAGGCACAGTTTGTTCCACTGATTCCAAGTCTAGAGCATCTCCATTACTGAGGTAACCTATGATTTTTCATCAATATAATAATAATATTTTTATATAAAAACTCTTAAAAAACTTTTAAAATTATTAGTGAAAAATTATATGGGTATCTAATTAGTCTCATATTAATATTTAATAAAAATACATTATATTTTATATCTTAATAATATTATTTTAATGTACGAAATGTTATGGAGTATTTATAAAAAACTCAGAATTTATATTATATTATATTTTAGAAATTCAGAACATTTTTAATATTATATTATTATTAACTAAAAAATAATTTAGTATTATGTATTAAGCTTAAAATAATATTAATATATAATTTAAACTTGTGCATAATGGTGATAATATAGATAATTTTGTTTTAAGATCTGTAAAATATTTAAAAATAACAATATATAAAATATTTAATTATTATTACAAATCATAGAGTATTTAATTTATTACAAAACAATTATGAACTAATCAGAAAGTGACATGTGTAAAAGAGAGAATTTCTCAAAAACTCAAATGAGAACCGATTCTAATTAAAGTGTCTCAAAAAGCTATTTTTAATTATTTTGATTTATTTTTAACTAGAGTTTCTAATTTAGAAACCTTATTGGTAGTGCCATCTTACTATTGGTATGGGCTTTTGGGCAAAACTTTTTTTTGGGATCCTCTAGTTATATATTTGTGTAAAAGGGTAATTCCAAAAAAATTATGTTATTAAAATTGGGTCCTAAAAACTAAAAAATGAGAAAAAAACTTGGACCCTCTATTTATTTATATACTAATATAAAAATTCTATTTCTAAAAAAAATTTATTAAATTTAGACCCCACAAATTTATTATATTTTTGAAATTTATGTGTTTCATGGCGGTGTAACCGCCCGTCTTACATACTAAGCCGACCTTGCTCATTGGAGATGCTCTAAATATATCTACATTGGTGATAAAATCGTTGAGTCTCTCATCAATATTCTTTTATTATTTTTAGTGTGGATTAGTTTGAGAACTCCATCTTAGATTTTATCTTTATTGGTGAGAGATTCCCTTAGGGAGATATATCGAATTGGTGATTTAAAGTGATTTAGAGTGATGTGATAAATCCTATGATATTCAAACATGGATTAAAACACTCAAAATCCAGTGTGGATATATGATTTGTAAATTTCCTTGAGATGAGGCCGCTTCTCCCCTCCCCCGCAGTGAAGGATTCAAGTTAATTCAGTTTTTTAAAGTTTGGATTGGCCTCAATGTCTTCTATCGCTTTATTGAAAATTCCGCATGGAAGTCTCGAGACACCTCAACCTAAGTTCGCTCGAATGCTTCTTTTTAAAATCTACTTATTTTGAAATAATAATTTTTAAAAAGTTTTCAATTCAATGTTATTAGAAATGCTTTAATTATTAAGATTTTAATGATTGCATAAGATCTAAGAGGACTTTAAAACAATTTCTTAGTTAAAAATACAAAGACACAATTTTCATGGTTTTAGGTGGGATTTCAAGGGATTTTAGTAATAAATCATAACAATTTCTTTAAATTCACCCAAAATCATAAGAATCATGTAAAATCTTATTAAACTCAAATCATTTGAAATGTTTATTTGAATACACCCCGCAAATTTCTCATCAATATCATATTAATATTTTAATATAAATTAATTAAAATATAATATTATAAAACTAAACTTATGTATAATGGAGTGTTAGATTTATAATAAAATAATATTAAATAAATTATTTAATTAGATTTTTAAATTTAACCTATGTATAATGTATAATATTAAAAAAACTAAACTTATGTATAATTAAATAAATGATTTAATTAGATTAAAATTAAAACCAATGATAATAATGCATGTGTCCATGTGAGAGATTCTCATAGAAATTCTCAAATGAAAATGGATTTTCATCATTTAAAAAATTATTTATTTTGATTGTAAAAAACTAGTACCTCTCATCCATTAAATAAAAAATAAAATAATATGTATTAATATTTTAATAAGAAAGTCTTTAAGAAAGATGAGAAATTTACTTCCAAGAGATGAGTTTTTCATCTTTTTGAAAGACTTCTTTATTAAAATATTAATATTATATATATATTTTTTTATAAATGAGAGGTATTTGTGAGAGATTACCATTGAGAATGTTACTACCAACAAAGATGTTCTAGATGAGTTTTGTTTTCAGGACTGCATTTTATCACCAGATGTTTGTAGCTTTTTTGGTAAAAGTTTTTTTGGAAGCTTAAAACGTTTCTCTGTAAAAGTTGTATTGTGATATTTTGTAGATGTCGTGTTAAATATAGATCCATATGATAGAAGATTAGACATGTGTAAACGGTTGAAACGGACCAGAAGAGAAGTGGTTGGCTTAGAACAATTTAATTTAAAGGAAAGAGCTTTAGAATTTTATCCGAAAAGGAGGTAAACTCCCTCTTGTGGGCTTAGGACTCTCTAGTTGAATTAGAGTGTTTATTTTAATATCGCTAGGGCTTTTGGGGTACCAAAACACAGAATCTTTGAGGTTTCATCCTTTCTAGCAGCCAAATTCCACTATTCTCACTGAATCGAAAAGGAGTTTTAGGGTTTCTGATAAGTTTACTCATCTTCTCAAGATCACTTTTCTGCATCTCGCTTAAGGAAGCTTCAAAGATCTCAAGGATGTCATCCGCCATGGATAAGGCCTTCTTATAGGTCTCGCTTGACGAACCGGAGGAACCATTCATCCTTCCAGATGAACAGACTTCTGCTCAAGCGAAAACAATGTCATCAGCCTCATTGGCCGCCTTCTCAACCCGGTCGAATCTCATCCTCGACATGCCTCGCAAATGGCAGAAATACGACAAGATCCGCAGGGGTGGCTTTAACCAAAGAGAAGTTTCAATTCATCTTCAAAAATGAACACAACCTGATAGAAATTCTGGACAAAGGAGTCCAAACCTATGAGGAATGGGCTCTGGCTATTGAAAGGTGTACGGAAAACCCGCCGGAAGACTACCTCCAATATGTCTACATATGGGTCCAGATACGCAACATACCGGTTAACCATTACACCAAGAAGGCGATAACGGCGCTAAGAGAACTGGTTGGTCTCGTGGTTGAAGCAGCCTTTGACCCAACAAAATCGCAAAGTCAGAACTTCCTAAGGGATTTAGTAAAATTTGATGTTGCAAAGCCATTAAGGAAGATTAAGGAAATCACTCTACCAAAGGGAGAAAAAACAAAAATATACTTTTACTATGAGAAGATCCAAATGAGGTGCTACTTCTGTCAACGCCTTACACACGATCAGCTCAACTGTTCGATCCGTCTTACACAATAGGAAGGGAAAAAGAGAAGCATCAGACAAACTCTGATCAGGGGAAAGCTGGTAACAACAAATGCTTAGTGGAATCAGATCCGTTGTTTGGAGTATTGCAAGAGGAACAAGTGGGATTAGACCCGTTATCTGGCACGCCAAGGATTTCAAAAGAGGTATTGGATGGAACGCGGCAATATCTTATGACTGCAAATGATACATATAGGCTAATCAGGGAGGAGAGGGTTAACAATCAGTTAAATAAGTAGAAAACGATCCAATCGCAAGGAAGACTATGCTCAGACTTGAACCAACCCCATTTTTCTCAAATGACCTGCCAAAGAGAAAGGCATAATTTTTGACTATGGATCAGAAGAATCACAATCCAAGCAAAGGCCTGAGATCAACATCAAGGACAAGTTTATGCCAGATGCTATCAACTCTTGTATGTCGATGGAATGGAACCCTGCCCCACTATCGTATCAGAGTGACAACAACAAACTCCTGAGTTCTGGTAAAGTGGTCTCTTTTGGTGATTGTCCTACGGTTTTTAGAGTCGGGAATAATAGTACCACTCGCTCCGAAAAAAACAGAAGAAACCAACACAGAGGAAAATACCATCCAAGAACAAGAGAAAGCTCAAAGGGAAATCGATTTCACTCGGTGAGGAAGAAGTGATAGTGAAACAGGGTCTAACATCAGAAATTTTACCAAAGAGGAAAGCGGAGGCTTCGGCGGAGATCATCAGGATGGTGGCAAGCTACAAACTCATATGATGGTCCCAAATGAGGGACTGTCCAAGCCTCAATGAGCATCTTATGTTGGAATTGCCATGGCTTGGGCGGTGCACAAGGCTAGACAATTCCGCGTTTACGGGAGGTGCACAAGGAGCATTTTCTGGAGGTTCTCTTTTTAGTGGAAACAATGCATAGTAGGGACGTGTTGGTAGACCTTCAGGTCTGGTTGGGGTATGAAAGGGTGTGTACAGTTAACCCAATAGGCAATTGTGGTGGTTTAATGGTATTTTGGAAATCTGGTGTAGATGTAGAAGTTCTATCTATGAATAAAAAATGTGGTTGATCTCCATGTACAGTTTGGTGATCGATATTTTTACATTACTTTTTCTATGGCGACCCGAATGTGAGCAACAAACACTTGGTATGGGAACGTCTTCTAAGGATCGGTATTCAAAGGTGGGAAAGCTGGTGTATGCTAGGTGACTTCAATGAAATCGTTAATAATGGAGAGAAGCTGGGAGGTCCATTGAGAAGTGATGACTCAATTTTACCATTTGCTAATATGCTTTAGGCTGTGAGATCACAAAACTAGCTAGTGTGGGCAACATGCTTACTTGGGGAGGTTTGAGGAGCAAACTTTGAATCCAAAGCCGCTTGGACAGATGTTTTGGTAACAAAGCTTGGTCAGCAATTTTCCCAGCAGCAAACCAGTCCGCTTGTGTTTAGAGAATATCATTTGTGAAACACGATTTTATGAACTGTTTGAGTCCGATCAATCCATTGTTTTAGAATAATATCATTTAATTTTAGCTTTAGGTAAATTTTTAGCTTGCACCTTATACATAACTTTCGGACTATCGGGACTAAACCTTATTCGGACTATCGGGACTAAACCTTATATGGTACTCAAAAGAGTATTTACCAAATCCGTCTTTTACCACCAAATTCATATCTATAATAATAGACAACACTTATTCGGACTATAGGATCGTGGGAACAATCGGGACATGTGATGTGAACTAACAATGTCTTGGCAACAACCATTAATCGGACATAAATTCACACATTTGTTAGTTCACCTCACATCATTAAACTTCTCCTTCTTCTTTGATGGGACCAAACGAACAAAACAGAATTAAAAAACCAAAAACATAGAAATCCTTTCAAAACCGATAAGAAGAAGAAAGCAATAGAAATGACAACGGATCATTTGACAAAACTTTTTATGATCCGGAAAAAAACTTTCATGGCTAATGAGAAAAAAAGAGAGAAAACTTCTTGAAAATTTGGAAGATGAAGACGATTGTGTTTCTAAGCCAACTCAACCTCACCTTATATAGGATTTCACAAGCTTTTCTAGAAAGCTAGGTATATGCCATAGAATATCTTTTTTTTTTAAACTCGAACTAATAAGATATTCAGTAAGATATTATGCTGTTTTAAGGAAATGAATTAATTAATTAGCTTTAAATCAACTCGATGGCATTCTTGTGAATAAGTCGAACCCCGAACCCAATTGTTTATTTTTGGCATTTCCATGTCACACTTCCACGTCATCATTATCCGCCTCTAGAGCCCTCTCGTGACGACACGTCAGCAATCGCCCAAAATTACTTCTCATTTAAAGGTATAAATTACATTCATGGCCGTTGAGGATTATAACGATCTATTGGTTTATATTGAAAGATGAAAAAGAAAATTCAATAAATGGTGATTGATTATGCATTGAATAGAGATTGATAAAATTTGAATAAAGATGATTTATGTGATAATATGTCTCAACATCAACATCAGCATGAAATTATTAGATCGGAGAAATCAACGGAAAAAGAATGTTTTGGTAATTTTGGAAAATATGGAGTCGAGAAGAAACATGTGAAAAAATAATTCTCTAATTATCTTTGAGAATTATTTAGAAAATTAAAATGTTAAAGATGGAATTTAGTAGGAAATTAGAGTTTGTAGGGAAAAGAAATCGATAAACCGGAAAAAAATTCTGAAAACATATTTGGAGATTTTAAGTCAATGTGAGGTCAAGATGAATAAAGAAAATTGTGGATAATAATTTTTGGAGGCTAAAGAAAATAAAAATAAACATTTGCGAATTTTAGTGGATTTCAGGAAATATCGGTTGATCGGGACTCACAAATTAGACTCACCGATACTCATGAAAAATGGCGATTGGTGGGAGTGCCACTTGTCACTGTTGGAGCTTGATGCATTGTACCACAAGGTAGATTTAATTTGCTTGGGGGTAGATGTCATGTATGCAAACCATGCTTGAGACACTTGTCATGCAAAACTTTGCATGCAAGCAACTCATGGAGATATAAATTGAAGGTTTTGATTCACTTTTCAACTCACACCAAACCACAAACATCTCATCCTCATCTCCTCTCATCGCCGCCTGCCATTTACTCTCCCTTCATGACTTTTTTATTTTGCAAGAAATCCCTTAAACTTTTCCAAAAATCTCTAAACACTTCCCTAAACACTAATCAAGTCCCATAACACATAATTAACCCTAAATCACCTCTTTAAACCCTCGCGGGACTGCCGAAAAAATCGCCGGGAAAGTATCTCGTGATATAAGCAGGCTTGCACCGCCACCATAGCATCGCCATGTCCGTCAACTATGACGTTGCGGCTTTGATCTTCGTCCACCTTGAACGATCTATTAATCATGGTTTGTGATCTTCCGTTGGAAACTTCCGTTTTCACAACACCAAGTCTTCTTGCATCAACTTGATGATTGAACAAAGGCCTTGGATCACCCCCTTCCCCCAAAAACTTTCCTCTAAGTTTCACAAACCAAACTCCATATTTTCCATATCGTGCTTGAGTTGTCATAGCTCTCCCAAGGTCAAGGTTAAGGTACCGAGCTCATCTTGGACCTTGATCTTTTCAGGCATCTGCATGGGATTGTTTGTTTGCAGGGTATCTCTACCCTGATTCTTGCCCAAGTTGGATCCACCTTCATAATTGCTTCCTTCCATCCTCTTGATAGTATTTATCTCACTACTCAGTTGAATCTTGCTCTGATATCACATATCAAAACATGATCTTCTTAATCAAAATGTGTGGTCTTAGACCCTTTTACCTCGTGTACATGGCTAAGACCACACATTTTGATTCTAATTGTCTTAAGAGTTAAGCTTTATATTCTTTTGAGACTTATTTAGCCATGTACACGGCTAAACTTATGTATAATTAAATAAATGATTTAATTAGATTAAAATTAAAACCAATGATAATAATGCATGTGTCCATGTGAGAGATTCTCATAGAAATTCTCAAATGAAAATGGATTTTCATCATTTAAAAAAAAATTTATTTTGATTGTAAAAAACTAGTACCTCTCATCCATTAAATAAAAAATAAAATAATATGTATTAATATTTTAATAAGAAAGTCTTTAAGAAAGATGAGAAATTTACTTCCAAGAGATGAATTTTTCATCTTTTTGAAAGACTTCTTTATTAAAATATTAATATTATATATATATTTTTTTATAAATGAGAGGTATTTGTGAGAGATTACCATTGAGAATGTTACTACCAACAAAGATGTTCTAGATGAGTTTTGTTTTCAGGACTGCATTTTATCACCAGATGTTTGTAGCTTTTTTGGTAAAAGTTTTTTTTGGAAGCTTAAAACGTTTCTCTGTAAAAGTTGTATTGTGATATTTTGTAGATGTCGTGTTAAATATAGATCCATATGATAGAAGATTAGACATGTGTAAACGGTTGAAACGGACCAGAAGAGAAGTGGTTGGCTTAGAACAATTTAATTTAAAGGAAAGAGCTTTAGAATTTTATCCGAAAAGGAGGCAAACTCCCTCTTGTGGGCTTAGGACTCTCTAGTTGAATTAGAGTGTTTATTTTAATATCGCTAGGGCTTTTGGGGTACCAAAACACAGAATCTTTGAGGTTTCATCCTTTCTAGCAGCCAAATTCCACTATTCTCACTGAATCGAAAAGGAGTTTTAGGGTTTCTGATAAGTTTACTCATCTTCTCAAGATCACTTTTCTGCATCTCGCTTAAGGAAGCTTCAAAGATCTCAAGGATGTCATCCGCCATGGATAAGGCCTTCTTAGAGGTCTCGCTTGACGAACCGGAGGAACCATTCATCCTTCCAGATGAACAGACTTCTGCTCAAGCGAAAACAATGTCATCAGCCTCATTGGCCGCCTTCTCAACCCGGTCGAATCTCATCCTCGACATGCCTCGCAAATGGCAGAAATACGACAAGATCCGCAGGGGTGGCTTTAACCAAAGAGAAGTTTCAATTCATCTTCAAAAATGAACACAACCTGATAGAAATTCTGGACAAAGGAGTCCAAACCTATGAGGAATGGGCTCTGGCTATTGAAAGGTGTACGGAAAACCCGCCGGAAGACTACCTCCAATATGTCTACATATGGGTCCAGATACGCAACATACCGGTTAACCATTACACCAAGAAGGCGATAACGGCGCTAAGAGAACTGGTTGGTCTCGTGGTTGAAGCAGCCTTTGACCCAACAAAATCGCAAAGTCAGAACTGCGTAAGGGATTTAGTAAAATTCGATGTTGCAAAGCCATTAAGGAAGATTAAGGAAATCACTCTACCAAAGGGAGAAAAAACAAAAATATACTTTTACTATGAGAAGATCCAAATGAGGTGCTACTTCTGTCAACGCCTTACACACGATCAGCTCAACTGTTCGATCCGTCTTACACAATAGGAAGGGAAAAAGAGAAGCATCAGACAAACTCTGATCAGGGGAAAGCTGGTAACAACAAATGCTTAGTGGAATCAGATCCGTTGTTTGGAGTATTGCAAGAGGAACAAGTGGGATTAGACCCGTTATCTGGCACGCCAAGGATTTCAAAAGAGGTATTGGATGGAACGCGGCAATATCTTATGACTGCAAATGATACATATAGGCTAATCAGGGAGGAGAGGGTTAACAATCAGTTAAATAAGTAGAAAACGATCCAATCGCAAGGAAGACTATGCTCAGACTTGAACCAGCCCCATTTTTCTCAAATGACCTGCCAAAGAGAAAGGCATAATTTTTGACTATGGATCAGAAGAATCACAATCCAAGCAAAGGCCTGAGATCAACAGCAAGGACAAGTTTATGCCAGATGCTATCAACTCTTGTATGGCGATGGAATGGAACCCTGCCCCACTATCGTATCAGAGTGACAACAATAAACTCCTGAGTTCTGGTAAAGTGGTCTCTTTTGGTGATTGTCCTACGGTTTTTAAAGTCGGGAATAATAGTACCACTCGCTCCGAAAAAAACAGAAGAAACCAACACAGAGGAAAATACCATCCAAGAACAAGAGAAAGCTCAAAGGGAAATCGATTTCACTCGGTGAGGAAGAAGTGATAGTGAAACAGGGTCTAACATCAGAAATTTTACCAAAGAGGAAAGCGGAGGCTTCGGCGGAGATCATCAGGATGGTGGCAAGCTACAAACTCATATGATGGTCCCAAATGAGGGACTGTCCAAGCCTCAATGAGCATCTTATGTTGGAATTGCCATGGCTTGGGCGGTGCACAAGGCTAGACAATTCCGCATTTACGGGAGGTGCACAAGGAGCATTTTCTGGAGGTTCTCTTTTTAGTGGAAACAATGCATAGTAGGGACGTGTTGGTAGACCTTCAGGTCTGGTTGGGGTATGAAAGGGTGTGTACAGTTAACCCAATAGGCAACTGTGGTGGTTTAATGGTATTTTGGAAATCTGGTGTAGATGTAGAAGTTCTATCTATGAATAAAAAATGTGGTTGATCTCCATGTACAGTTTGGTGATCGATATTTTTACATTACTTTTTCTATGGCGACCCGAATGTGAGCAACAAACACTTGGTATGGGAACGTCTTCTAAGGATCGGTATTCAAAGGTGGGAAAGCTGGTGTATGCTAGGTGACTTCAATGAAATCGTTAATAATGGAGAGAAGCTGGGAGGTCCATTGAGAAGTGATGACTCATTTTTACCATTTGCTAATATGCTTTAGGCTGTGAGATGACAGAACTAGCTAGTGTGGGCAACATGCTTACTTGGGGAGGTTTGAGGAGCAAACTTTGGATCCAAAGCCGCTTGGACAGATGTTTTGGTAACAAAGCTTGGTCATCAATTTTCCCAGCAGCAAACCAGTCCGCTTGTGTTTAGAGAATATCATTTGTGAAACACGATTTTATGAACTGTTTGAGTCCGATCAATCCATTGTTTTAGAATAATATCATTTAATTTTAGCTTTAGGTAAATTTTTAGCTTGCACCTTATACATAACTTTCGGACTATCGGGACTAAACCTTATTCGGACTATCGGGACTAAACCTTATATGGTACTCAAAAGAGTATTTACCAAATCCGTCTTTTACCACCAAATTCATATCTATAATAATAGACAACACTTATTCGGACTATAGGCTCGTGGGAACAATCGGGACATGTGATGTGAACTAACAATGTCTTGGCAACAACCATTAATCGGACATAAATTCACACATTTGTTAGTTCACCTCACATCATTAAACTTCTCATTCTTCTTTGATGGGACCAAACGAACAAAACAGAATTAAAAAACCAAAAACATAGAAATCCTTTCAAAACCGATAAGAAGAAGAAATCAATAGAAATGACAACGGATCATTTGACAAAACTTTTTATGATCCGGAAAAAAACTTTCATGGCTAATGAGAAAAAAGAGAGAAAACTTCTTGAAAATTTGGAAGATGAAGACGATTGTGTTTCTAAGCCAACTCAACCTCACCTTATATAGGATTTCACAAGCTTTTCTAGAAAGCTAGGTATATGCCATAGAATATCTTTTTTTTTTAAACTCGAACTAATAAGATATTCAGTAAGATATTATGCTGTTTTAAGGAAATGAATTAATTAATTAGCTTTAAATCAACTCGATGTCATTCTTGTGAATAAGTCGAACCCCGAACCCAATTGTTTATTTTTGGCATTTCCATGTCACACTTCCACGTCATCATTATCCGCCTCTAGAGCCCTCTCGTGACGACACGTCAGCAATCGCCCAAAATTACTTCTCATTTAAAGGTATAAATTACATTCATGGCCGTTGAGGATTATAACGATCTATTGGTTTATATTGAAAGATGAAAAAGAAAATTCAATAAATGGTGATTGATTATGCATTGAATAGAGATTGATAAAATTTGAATAAAGATGATTTATGTGATAATATGTCTCAACATCAACATCAGCATGAAATTATTAGATCGGAGAAATCAACGGAAAAGAATGTTTTGGTAATTTTGGAAAATATGGAGTCGAGAAGAAACATGTGAAAAAATAATTCTCTAATTATCTTTGAGAATTATTTAGAAAATTAAAATGTTAAAGATGGAATTTAGTAGGAAATTAGAGTTTGTAGGGAAAAGAAATCGATAAACCGGAAAACAATTCTGAAAACATATTTGGAGATTTTAAGTCAATGTGAGGTCAAGATGAATAAAGAAAATTGTGGATAATAATTTTTGGAGGCTAAAGAAAATAAAAATAAACATTTGCGAATTTTAGTGGATTTCAGGAAATATCGGTTGATCGGGACTCACAAATTAGACTCACCGATACTCATGAAAAATGGCGATTGGTGGGAGTGCCACTTGTCACTGTTGGAGCTTGATGCATTGTACCACAAGGTAGATTTAATTTGCTTGGGGGTAGATGTCATGTATGCAAACCATGCTTGAGACACTTGTCATGCAAAACTTTGCATGCAAGCAACTCATGGAGATATAAATTGAAGGTTTTGATTCACTTTTCAACTCACACCAAACCACAAACATCTCATCCTCATCTCCTCTCATCGCCGCCTGCCATTTACTCTCCCTTCATGACTTTTTTATTTTGCAAGAAATCCCTTAAACTTTTCCAAAAATCTCTAAACACTTCCCTAAACACTAATCAAGTCCCATAACACATAATTAACCCTAAATCACCTCTTTAAACCCTCGCGGGACTGCCGAAAAAATCGCCGGGAAAGTATCTCGTGATATAAGCAGGCTTGCACCGCCACCATAGCATCGCCATGTCCGTCAACTATGACGTTGCGGCTTTGATCTTCGTCCACCTTGAACGATCTATTAATCATGGTTTGTGATCTTCCGTTGGAAACTTCCGTTTTCACAACACCAAGTCTTCTTGCATCAACTTGATGATTGAACAAAGGCTTTGGATCACCCCCTTCCCCCAAAAACTTTCCTCTAAGTTTCACAAACCAAACTCCATATTTTCCATATCGTGCTTGAGTTGTCATAGCTCTCCCAAGGTCAAGGTTAAGGTACCGAGCTCATCTTGGACCTTGATCTTTTCAGGCATCTGCATGGGATTGTTTGTTTGCAGGGTATCTCTACCCTGATTCTTGCCCAAGTTGGATCCACCTTCATAATTGCTTCCTTCCATCCTCTTGATAGTATTTATCTCACTACTCAGTTGAATCTTGCTCTGATATCGCATATCAAAACATGATCTTCTTAATCAAAATGTGTGGTCTTAGACCCTTTTACCTCGTGTACATGGCTAAATAAGTCTCAAAAGAATATAAAGGCCCATAATTACGAGCCCGTTCCAGAATCAAAGACAGACGGGAGAGCCAACTCTCTTGTTGGGCCCAAGCGAAGCAAACGCCTTGGAGAGGCCCAGACGATGCCGAAGCCGGAGACAATCGAGCTCGAGCTCGGCAGAGGATGACGTGGAGATAGAGCAACTCGGTCTTCGCCAGTTCAACTGATCCGCATAAATCTCGGAGATCGTTACAACGACGAGGCCGAAAGATCGGGACGAAGAAATCAGAATCGAGGCTATTTAAGAAGAGAAGTGGCGGCTCATTAAAGACAATTCCAAACTAGGCTAAGAACACTTCGACTAGATAGCTTGATTCGATACTTTGTACTCTCTTTTCGACTGTGTTTGTTCTATCTCGACGATAAATCTCAATAAAGTCTTTGATTCATAGGAAACTATACCATTTCTATATCCAAAAGTCCAAATCCACGAATACAAATTCTTAGTGTAAATCCCGGATCTCACATTTGGCGCCGACTGTGGGGACATTCTATAGCCTTTCCTATCTTAAGAATCAGATCCTAGATCCGATAGATCGAGATGAATCCCGACCAAACTGGCTCTCCCAGCGCCACACCACCAGTTGACCGCCGTCAAAAAGTCGACAACGTTCCTCAGAACGCTACCGGGGTAAGAAACATGGGTCAGACCGACGGCGTGTTGACGAGCTCTGCCTCAGTCTCCATGACCTCAGCACCAGCCGGCTCCGTCGCTCAAACAATCGCGACAAGCCAGACTCCGACAAATATTTTGTCAGGAACTAATGATCCGAGCAGAAACTGAGTGTGGATGAGAAATGACTCAATACCCACCCCAGGAGGAGGATCTGGAGTAACCATACCTAATTCGCCACTACTTTCTGCTCCACAGAGACAAGTACCAAGCGATCTTGCCGAGATCCGTTCGATGTTAAGCCTGTTGGTAGATCGAACGAGAAACAACGAGGCAAGCGCAAGGGCCCAAGAGGTCGCAAACCGTTCTCTGGCAGCGCAGCTCGAAGAACAAGAGCGGCGCCTGAACGCCCGTCTTGAAGAGCTCGCCAGTCAAAGCCAAGGGGGCAGACCAATGCGAACTCCCATAAGTCCCCCACCGTGTACTCGCTTGGACTACTCCCAAGTAGTAACTCCTCCGGGAACGTCGGGAAATTTCGGTAATACGTCAAATAGCGGCTTCCACCCTACAATGACCCCTATCGCGGTACCGACCCCATTTGGTTCGAGTTCAATGGTCACATATCCAATCGGATCAAGAAACCGACCATTACCCGGGCCACCACCTTTCCCGAGTAACTCTAACATCCGACCAAGGCAACTAGGAGGTTCTGCCTTCGCCTCGAGCTCGGGACTCCTTAATGGATCAAACTCAGTTCAGTTCCGAACGCCACAGGTCGATCAGACGAGGTCGATCCCAACGATCGATCTCCTCGACCCCATTTTTCCGGAACAAACGTCAGGTCAGGCACAAGTCCAGTTCGCACCCGCAGGGGGCGATGAACACGATATGCTTAGACAATACATCGAACAGGCTAAAGCCCAGTTTAACAGTATGAGCTCGAAAGTTCACATGGCGACGAGCGCGGCTCCTGACATCGATCGAGTGATCGAAGAAACACAACAAACGCCGTTCACAGATCGGATCGCGCTTGCAAGGATCCGAGAGATCAAGAAGACTAAGTTTCTAGAATTCTCTGGGAAATCAGACCCGAAAGCCCACATCAGGTGTACCTTACCAATGAGGAGAGAGAGCCAGCCTTCTGCAGGCTCTTCGCGGAAAACCTATCAGGTTCTGCCCTAGAATGGTTTGCCGGACTGGAAGAAAGGTCCATTGACAACTTCACCCAGTTCATGACGGCTTTCCTCAAACAATACTCCGTTTTCATCGAGGAAAAGACTACCGAGGCAGCCTTATTCGGCGTCTCTCAAAAACCCGACGAAACACTTCGCTCGTACATCGACCGATTTAAGGAAATAAAATCCAAAATCGCGAACCCACGAGATGAGGTAGCTATAGAAGCGTTAAGACGGGGACTATGGTTCTCAACCAGATTCCGCGAGGAAATAACAGTCCGCGAACCTCAAACGCTCGATGACGCCTTCCATCGCGCATCGGCCTTTGCTCGCCTCGAGGACGAAACCACGGCCCTCAGGGAAAAACACCGAAAAAGAACCCGTCGAGCTCGCAGAATTCGAACTCGAAAAAGGATTCCCGTAAATCAGGGAACGTCAACGCGGTCGAGAGCCCAAAGAGCTCAAAGAAATTCGAGTTCGACAAGGAAAAATTCTGTGATTTCCACAATAAAAGAGGACACTCGACCGAGGACTGCTATACTCGAGCTAAAGCAGAGGCTCAAAAACAAGAGTCCGAAAGCAAAAAAGACTCTGAGGTCGAGGAGGAAACTCCGTCCGACAAAAAGGAAAACAAACAGACCAAGGAGTCGAACTCCAAAAAGCACTCTCAAAACAAACGGGAACGGTCAAAGGAGCCGGAATCTCCCGAAACACTCCCTCAAGGGTCGCGGAAGCGAGTCGAGTTCATCCTCGGCGAGCTTAACCTGAGCGGTACTCCGGGAGGTTCGGCACTATCCCCGCCTCCGGCTCCTGCCAAAAGTTTACGCTCAAGAATCAATCTCCCTCGTCTCTGCGTGTTGGAATTATGTCCAGTAATCTCTGTACTGTCTCTAGAAAGTAAGAGTATGTCAATGATCAGACATAAGTCATATAATACTGGGGGTCATGATGGCTTGCTAGAGTCCGCTCGTGATCTATAAGTCTTGGACTTATTGCCTTTATTATATGATCCCATATGGGTCACACGCCTAAGCTAACAGGAAACTAAGAAGGAACGGTTCGGCAGATGTACGGTAAAAGTGCTAGGCATTTACTGTGCTTGGAGAGATAGAAGGGCCTGATTAAATCCAAGGGATTTAATCAAACTGGGAATTGGGCCCAAAAGGCCCAATAGAACTAGGCAAGGGTTTTATGAATAAAAATTGCCCTAGCTCTTTTTCCCCAGCCAACTTCTGCGCCTCCCTCTCTCTCTTTCTGCGCCTCTCTCCTCTTGGTCTAGCAGCCAATTTCCTGCAGTGTGCGTGTGTGAGTCTTTGGAGGAGCTATCTCTTGGTGGTTCTGCTGATCTCAGACAATACCTCTTCTTCCGCTGCATAAACAAGGTATCAGGTGAGATCCTTTATGATTCTGCAAGAGAACCTAGATCCAATCTGTTTAGGTGAGTTTAATCTGAAGAATTGAATCAGGATTAACACTAAACGAATCCTTCAGTGGTATCAGAGCCTTTGGTTCTGTTAGGATTTCTTGTTTAGAATCATGTTTAGGTTGTTTAGAAGTGTTTGAATCAATCTATTGATAAGAAAAAACACTTAAGAAACAAAGAATTAAAACCTAAACAAACTAGAAATCGCATGATCCGATCTATATGAATTGGTGTGCGTCGGAATGATGATCGCCATAGGATCACCATGTCCGGATCGTGAGACGCACGGACCGATCGATGGATCGAGTCGCGTGGTCGAGTCGATCGCGAGAGTTGGACCGTACGACCGAGCGGATCGCATGGATCGATCGCTGCGATCGTCCCGCCATCGTCCCGCTCTCGTCCCGACCGTCCCGTCCCGTCCAGCAAACGTCCCGATCGCGTGAGGCTCTCGGCCGTCCCGATCGTGTGTTGCTCGCGGCCATCCCGAACGTGATCGTTTCACGTGACCTAATTGGTCGGTTCGGTTTGGCTCGAGCCGGTTCGGTTTGGCTTGTGATGGTTCGGTTTAAGACAATTAAAAATCTTAATCGTCACGGTTTAATAATTACAGATTTAATAAAATTTATTAAGTCTGGTTAAACCGTGATAAGAAATCCAAAGTCGTAAAATTGGATTTAGTGCCTAAACCAGTGGTTTTCTAATTTGATTTGGTTGGACCAAATAAATTGAGAAAATCCGGTTTAGTAAATAACCGGTTGACAATTGTGGTCATCGTAGTAATTAATTTTGGTTAGACCAATTTTAATGAACCAGACCGGTTATGTCATTTAATTGGGCAATTGGGTTATGTCTTGGACATGGACCAATTCTTGGGCCTCGGGCCAAGAAGTTAAAACAATTGGGCCAATTATTTGAGTCTTTTCTTCAGATTTAATTTAAAATTTATTTAAATGAAATTTAAAATCGATTTTTAAATTAATCTGTTTTCAAAATCTGAAATTAGAAAGTTTCTTAAATTAGAAGTTTCTAGATTTGCATGTTTTGGATTTTAGGAAATTTCTATATTTAGAAAGTTTCCAATTTTAGGAAGTTTCCAATTTTAGAAAGTTTCCAATTTTAGGAAGTTTCCAATTTTAGAAAGTTTCCAAAAATAGTAGGTTTCCCAAAAAGGAAAGTTTCCCAAAATAGTAATCTTCTATTTTGGGATAAAATTTTAATAAACCTACAAACCTCAAACAATATCAAGCGTTGGATGTCTTGTCCAGTCTATGTCAGCTGTCGAAGCCCATTCAATTGTACTCATGGCCTTACAGTGTGAGGGTGTCTACTTTTGCGTGGGTAAGACGGTTTGTGATTCATAAATGTCCTTGGGAGTCCCAGACATTAGTGATTACATGACTGTATAGTCTGGTTTTCTTGACTAGGCCATCGGGAGTCCCGGGCCTTGAGACATCAGAGTGGATTGGGCCTCGGGCCCAGATTCACAACCAAGAGTTATATCACAGATATAATTAGCCGAGATAGGGCTTACCGATATAAGCTAAGGTTGGGTGACGGCCAGTGGCCCACTTTGATCTTAGTTATATGTGGATCTTGGAATCATTATGTTCTTTTGAGGATAACTAATGTTATTGAATATAATGCAAGATTAATCATATTGAACATATTAACTAATAACCTTTTTATCTTATATTTCAGCTATGACTACTACAAGCACTCAAAACACATTCTCAATCCGGTCTGTTCTCGACAAGGAGAAGCTGACTGGAATGAACTTCCTGACGTGGTCAAGGAACTTGAGGCTGGTCCTCAAGCAGGAGAAGAAGGATTATGTCCTTCGTGATCCCCTCCCCGAGAGGCCTCCTGACAATGCCGCCAGGACTCTGCATAATGCTTGGGAAAAGCATTCGTCAGATGAAAATGATGTCTATTGCCTGATGTTGGCGACCATGACTGCTGAGCTGCAAATGCAGTTCGAGAGTGTGTTGTCGCCCATCGAGATAATGGCAAGCCTGAAATCGCTTTTTCAGGAGCAGGCAAGGACTGAGAGGTTCCAGACAGTTAAGAACCTCTTAGACTGTAAGTTGGCTGCAAATGCGGCAGTGAGTCCTCATGTCTTGAAGATGATGGGTTATCTCGATCATCTTCAGAAACTCGACTGCCCTATCAGCCAGGAACTTGCCTGCGACATCGTTCTGCAGTCTTTACCTGCAAGCTATGATCAGTTCATCCTGAACTTCAATATGCATGGCTTGAGTAAGACATTGCCTGAGCTTCACGGAATGCTCAAGACTGCAGAGCCCAACTTGAGGAAAGCCAAGGACCCCAATGTGCTTATGGTGCAAAAGGGCAAGGGCTTTAAGAAATCCTCTGCCAAGGACAAGGGAAAGGCTAAGGCTGTTCAAGTCTCGGACAAGGACACGCCAAAGCCCAAGCCCAAATCCAAGGCTGGGCCTACTGACATCTGCAGGTTCTGTAAAGAACCAAGGCATTGGAGGAGAGAATGTAAGAAATTCCAGGAAGGTCTAAAGGAATTGAAGAAGAAGACTCTCGAGACTTCTTCATCAGGTATTTTTGTTATAGAAGTTAATACAACTACTTCTGATAATACCTCATGGGTTATGGATACTGGTTGTGGGGCTCATATTTGTACTAATATGCAGGCACTCAGCAACAGTAGGAGGCTGAAGCAAGGACAAGTGGAGCTACGAGTTGGAAATGGAGCGAAAGTTCCTGCACTAGCTGTAGGCACATACTTGTTGTCTTTACCTTCGGGATTGGTTTTAGAACTCAATAATTGTTATTTTGTACCTGCGATAAGCAGAAATATTATTTCAATTTCTTTGTTGGATTTGGAAGGTTATGATTTTTCAGTTAAGAATAAATTATGTTCCTTCAATCGCAACAATTTGTTCTATGGTTGTGCCCCTCTTACGAATGGGCTTTACATACTTGATCAATCCGCGCCAATTTATAACATTGATACCAAACGGTTCAAACCTAATGAGGAGAACCGAACGTTTCTATGGCATTGTCGTTTAGGGCACATCAGCGAGAAACGCATCAAGAGGCTCCATTCGAATGGACTTCTTGGCTCATTTGACTTTGAGTCATGTGAGAAATGCGAATCCTGCATGATGGGCAAAATGACACGGGCCCCCTTTAATAAACCTAACGAGAGGGCCAGTGACTTATTGGGCTTGATACACACTGATGTGTGTGGCCCAATGTCCACAAATGCAAGAGGAAACTATCAATACTTCATTACCTTTACTGATGATTTCAGTAGATATGGATATGTTTATTTAATGAAACATAAGTCTGAATCGTTTGAGAGATCCAGAGAATTCCAAAATGAAGTACAGAACCAACTTGGCAAAAGCATTAAGGCTCTTCGGTCCGACCGAGGAGGAGAATACTTAAGCCAAGAATTCAGTGATCATCTGAGAGAGTGTGGGATCGTATCCCAACTCACTCCTCCTTGAACACCACAATGGAATGGTGTGTCTGAGATGAGAAATCGGACCTTATTGGATATGGTTCGATCTATGATGAGTCACACAGACCTTCCAATATCCCTTTGGGGATATGCTCTGCTAACAGCAGTGTTCACTCTAAATAGAGCGCCATCAAAAGCAGTAGCGAAGACACCATATGAATTATGGACTGGAGAAACTCCATTGCTGTCTTATCTTAGAATTTGGGGTTGTGAAGCCTATGTCAAGAGATTGATCTCTGACAAGCTTACACCAAAGTCTGACAAATGCTACTTCATTGGTTATCCGAAGGAAACCAAGGCTTATTACTTCTACCTACGATCCGAGAACAAGATCTTTGTTTCCCGGGATTGTAATTTTCTTGAGAGGGAGTTTCTCTCTAAGAAAGACAGTGGGAGTAAGGTACTGCTTGAAGAAATTCAAGATGAACAGGATACTGCTCAACCTAATGAGGAAGAGCAGCAGGAGGACCTACAAGAAATTGTAGAGCCTGAACCTGTAGTACCTGAAGTTCGAAGATCCGGGAGGATCCGTCACGAACCCGAGAGATATCAAGGATTCCTCGTGACTAACTGTCATGATCTTCTGATCATTGATGGTGATGAACCATCGAACTTCAATCAAGCCATGATGGGCCCAGATTCCTCTAAGTGGCGTAAGGCCACATATTCCGAAATGGACTCCATGTCGGTCAACCAAGTGTTTTCGTTGGTTGATTTACCCGCTGGTGTAAAAGCCATCGAGTGCAAATGGATCTTCAAGAAGAAGATTGACGTGGATGGAAATGTCCAGATTTATAAAGCCAGGTTGGTGGCAAAAGGTTTCAGACAAGTTCACGGTGTGGATTACGATGAAACCTATTCCCCAGTGGCTATGATGAAATCTATTCGGATTCTACTAGCAACTGCAGCTTTTCATGATTATGAAATTTGGCAGATGGACGTGAAAACCGCCTTCCTGAATGGTATTCTGGAAGAGGATGTGTATATGACACAACCTGACGGTTACATAGATCCAAAGAATGCTGGGAAAGTATGCAAGCTTCATAAATCCATTTATGGATTGAAGCAAGCATCGAGGAGCTGGAATCTTCGTTTTGATGAAGCGATCAAGCAATTTGACTTCATCAGAAACGAAGAAGAACAATGCGTGTATAAGAAAACTAGTGGGAGCAAGATAGTATTTCTTATTCTGTATGTCGATGACATACTGCTTCTCGGAAACGACGTACCAATGCTAAAGTCGGTAAAGGACTGGCTTGGAAGTTGTTTTTCCATGAAAGACATGGGTGAAGCCGCATACGTTCTTGGAATTAGGATCTACCGGGATAGATCTTAAAGGCTGATAGGCTTGTGTCAAGATTCATACATTGACAAAGTCCTGCATAGATTCAGCATGGCAGATTCCAAGAAGGGCTTCACGCCAATGGTACATGGCACAACGCTAAGCAAGAAGCAGAGCCCTACGACGGCTGCTGAGCTTGAGCGCATGAAGAATATTCCTTATGCATCTGCAATAGGATCTGTTATGTATGCCATGATCTGTACTCGTCCTGATGTTGCTTATGCATTGAGCATGACGAGTAGATACCAGTCAAATCCAGGTGAAAACCATTAGATTGCCGTCAAGAATATCCTGAAATATCTAAGACATACTAAGGATAAGTTCTTGGTGTACGGTGGAAGTGATGTGCTTGAAGTCAGTGGATTCACGGACGCAAGTTTCCAGACAGACCAAGATGATTTCCGGTCACAGTCCGGTTATATCTTTTGTCTGAATGGCGGTGCAATCAGTTGGAGAAGCTCCAAGCAAGACACCGTTGCTGATTCCACTACAGAAGCTGAATATATCGCCGCTTCAGAAGCAGCGAAAGAAGCTGTTTGGATACGAAAGTTCATCATTGAACTAGGTGTGATACCAAATGCGGCTGAGCCTGTGGCACTGTTTTGTGATAACAATGGTGCTATTGCTCAGGCAAAGGAACCAAGATCACACCAGAAATCCAAGCATGTGCTAAGAAGATTTCACTTGATACGTGATATCATTAATAGAAAGGAAGTCAAGATCAGCCGAGTTCAGACAGATGATAACGTCGCTGATCCATTGACAAAGCCACTCCCAAGACCTAAGCTCGAGTTCCTGACTGAAGCTGTAGGCATTAGAGACATTGAAATGTAATCTAAATTTGAGTGGGAGTTTGAGGGCTTTATTTAGTTATTTGATATGTTCTTGTAAAACATTTAAGATGTTTAATGAAATTATTATTTCAAGATTATTTTAACTGTGATGAAATAATCGTTCCAAAATGATATGAACCATTTTATAGGTCATCGAAGTAAGTGACTTGATCTTGAGTCATCAAAGTCATTTAGCTTGATCATGAGACCCTATATTTGATAGATGGCTTATATCATCCTGTCCCTAGTCAAAGGTTGTTGAAATTGGAACACCAACAACCGCGTGAGACTAGATTGATATGTGACTTATGACAAAGTCTCAAGATGTCATAGATGCACGACATCAAAGTCAGTACATAGGTGTATGTTAGGGTACATACGACCGGACAAGACCCGCTTATAAGAACTCTTCAGGATATTTATATCTGTGTCATAAGAGATTCTTACTACGACTATAGAGTATAGTCCTTAGACCTGAGTTCGCATGCATGTGACTGCACATGAACTAATGCGCTTTGATCATTGTCTAATGCTGTCGTTAAGCGATAGTTATAAGGACCTTGTTTGGGTGTATTATGAAATGAGTAGTTCACAGTGATGGAACAAGACGGGATTTGTCCCTCCAATATAAATGGAGTGAATATCTCTAGGCCAATCGGAGATTTAATACTGGAAAATGCATGGCCATGCTCAAACGGACTGTCCCGAGTCGTTTGGATTGTCAGTATCAAATCAGAGTCCGATGAACAAGATTAGGCTTTATAAGGATGACACTAATCTTGCCTTATGACTAATCGAGATATTGAGACAAAAGGATTATGAATACAGAGATTCCAGTTCAAGTGGGAGATTGTTGGAATTATGTCCAGTAATCTCTGTACTGTCTCTAGAAAGTAAGAGTATGTCAATGATCAGACATAAGTCATATAATACTGGGGGTCATGATGGCTTGCTAGAGTCCGCTCATGATCTATAAGTCTTGGACTTATTGCCTTTATTATATGATCCCATATGGGTCACACGCCTAAGCTAACAGGAAACTAAGAAGGAACAGTTCGGCAGATGTACGGTAAAAGTGCTAGGCATTTACTGTGCTTGGAGAGATAGAAGGGCCTGATTAAATCCAAGGGATTTAATCAAACTAGGAATTGGGCCCAAAAGGCCCAATAGAACTAGGCAAGGGTTTTATGAATAAAACTTGCCTAGCTCTTTTTCCCCAGCCAACTTCTGCGCCTCCCTCTCTCTCTTTCTGCGCCTCTCTCCTCTTGGTCTAGCAGCCAATTTCCTGCAGTGTGCGTGTGTGAGCCTTTGGAGGAGCTATCTCTTGGTGGTTCTGCTGATCTCAGACAATACCTCTTCTTCCGCTGCATAAACAAGGTATCAGGTGAGATCCTTTATGATTCTGCAAGAGAACCTAGATCCAATCTGTTTAGGTGAGTTTAATCTGAAGAATTGAATCAGGATTAACACTAAACGAATCCTTCACTGCGGGGGGGGGGGGGGGGGGTGTACGGGCTATACCCCCTAAACGAATCGACTTCATCTTTGGTGGCTCCAAGCTTTGCCGCGACTCGGTCAATTCGATCAAAGCTCTTCAAAGAAGAGTCGAGACCGACAGAGGGGGAAAAACCCCAATGTTGGGTCCAGACCACGAAATCGTTTTCCACGAGAGCGAGAAAAGTAACCTCGAAAAACCACACGACGACGCTCTCCTCGTTTGTCTAGTAGTGGGAGATGTCGAACTCTCAAGGATAATGATTGACACAGGAAGTTCGGTAGATGTCCTCTTTTACGACGCGTTCAAAAAGATGGACTTTAACGACTCCGAGATTGTGGAAGAAAAGACACCACTAATAGGTTTTGCTGGCGAAACGACATACTCGATGGGCTCCGTCTTCGCCCCAGTAATTGCTGGAGGAGTTCGGAGAATGACAGAGTTCGTCATAGTAGATCGGCCAGCTCCCTATAACACAATCCTAGGTCGACCATGGATATACGACATGAAAGCGGTACCATCGACCTGAAGGAATTTCTAGCAGTTCTAATCAGGATTAGCAACCCTAGTCTGAATTCCGAGCCTAGGATCTAAGGTTCATATAATTGAATCTATGGGATCTCAGATTTACCTGTTGATTTGCAGCGGAAGTATTAGCAGATAATCGAGATCATGAAGCGCCTCAAGTGCTGCGCCTCTACTGGTATCCACACGCACACAAACTGGACCGTAGGGATGCTAGTGCCTTACAGAGATCTAATCTCCAGAGAGGTTTATTTCTGTGTTCTGGTGGCTGTGAATTAGGTTAGCGACGAGTTTAGGTCGACCATATATCTTATATATGTCGGCTTAAACCACAACGGAATTAACCAACGATTAAACCGAATTAATCTGATTAATCCGCGAGTGCATCGATCGATGCACTCTCTGCAACGATCGATGCTGTCCAGAACATTTATATCGAATGCATATCAAATATGTATTCACCGGATCATTACATTAATGATCAACCTCGTCTTTAACGTCCAGTTTGCTCAGGTGTGTGACCCTGTAGGATCATATAACACTAGCAATGAGTTCTCAACTCATTGATCATAAGTGGCTTCTAGCAAAGCGTTATGACTACCTAGTGTTATGTGATTGTCTCATCTCGACTATACGACTTTCACTTAGAGCAAGTACAATAGATTTCAGGACATTCCCAAAAATCTCCCACTTGTACTGGAATCATCTATTCCTTTAATCCCTTTGTAGCTATATCTCAATCTAGCATAAGGCAAGCACTGTGTCATCCTTATTCAACCAGATTACGTTTATCGAATCCCGATTTGTACTGATGAAAAACAAACGACTGACAATCACCTTGTTTGAGCGCGGCCACGCATTTCCAATATCAAATCTTCGATAGGCCCAGAGATATTTAACTCCTGTTATATAGGAGGTACAAATCCCATCTTGTTCCATCCATGTCTCTTTTATATTTCATGGTACGCCTAATCAGTGTCTTTATGATCACCAGTTACGGCTGACGTTTGACAAAGTCAAGACGAACCAATCCATATAAGAGAGAACATGACGAACTCAGGTCTAAGGACCACTCTCTTTAGTCGTAATGAGAAACTCTTATGACACTCATATAACATCTTGTAGAGTTCTCATTAACGGGTCAAGTCCGATCATGTGTTCTCTAACACATATCTATGTGATTGACTTTAATACACTTATTAATGACTCCATGAAACATGGTCATCAGTCACCTCACATACTAGTCACACGTGGTTGTTAATGTCCCACGTTAACAACCTCGACCAGGGACCATTATAATTTATGTCATTTATTGCTTATAGGGTTTCATGATCAAGTCACATACTTGATGGCCTATAAAATGTCATAAATTACTTTGGGACATTATATATATTTAATTAACACAATTAAATAATGCTGAAACAATTTCATTAACATAACTATTATGTCTTTGTGAACATCATGTCATAACTAAAACAAATACAACTCCCACTGAAATCAAGATCATATCTTAAGAAATCTAATGCCTATAGCAGTGGTATGAAACTCGTGCTTAGGCCTTGGGAGAGGCTTGGTCAGTGGATCAGCAACGTTCTCATCCGTCGGGACTCTGCTGATCTTCACATCTCCTCTATTCACAATATCACGGATAAGGTGATATCTCCTTTCTATGTGTTTGGATTTCTGGTGTGATCTAGGTTCCTTTGCTTGCGCAATGGCTCCATTGTTGTCACAATACAGAGCCACTGGCTCAGAAATACTAGGAATCACACCAAGTTCAGTGATAAACTTCTTGATCCAAACAGCCTCCTATGCCGCTTCAGAAGCAGCGAGGTACTCAGCTTCAGTTGTGGAATCTGCTACAGTGTCCTGCTTGGAACTCTTCCAGCTGACTGCACCGCCATTCAGGCAGAAGATGTAACCAGATTGCGATCGGAAATCATCTTTGTCTGTCTGGAAACTTGCGTCTGTGTAACCACTTACTACCAGCTCATTACTTCCTCCATACACCAAGAATTTATCCTTAGTATTTCTCAAATACTTCAGAATATTCTTGACTGCTGTCCAGTGACTTTCACCTGGATCCGATTGGTATCTACTCGTCATGCTTAAAGCACAAGCAACATCTGGACGAGTACAGAGCATGGCATACATGATGGATCCCAACGCCGAGGCATAGGGAATCCGACTCATGCGATCTCGCTCAGCAGGTGTCTCAGGACACTGCTTCTTGCTGAGACTTATGCCATGAGACATTGGTATGAAGCCCTTCTTGGAATCTTGCATTCTGAACCTGTGTAAGACTTTATCGATATAAGTGTCTTGACACAGTCCAATCAACTTGTTTAATCTATCTCTATAGATTCTTATTCCAAGAATATACGCGGCTTCTCCCATGTCTTTCATTGAAAAACAACTTCCGAGCCAAGTCTTAACAGACTGTAACAACGGAACGTCATTTCCGAGAAGAAGTATGTCATCTACATATAACACGAGAAATGCAACTGCGCTCCCACTAGTCTTCTTGTAAACACATGGTTCTTCTTCGCTTCTGATGAAATCAAACTTTTTGACTGCTTCATCAAAACGAAGATTCCAACTCCGAGATGCTTGCTTCAATCCATAAATGGATCGATAAAGTTTGCATACTTTCCTAGCTGCATTTGGATCGATGAAACCTTCGGGTTGTGTCATGTACACATCCTCTTCCAGAATTCCATTAAGGAAAGCTGTTTTCACGTCCATCTGCCAGATCTCATAATCATAATGAGCAGCTGTTGCTAGGAGAATCCGAATGGATTTAAGCATGGCGACAGGTGAATAGGTTTCGTCATAGTCAATACCATGAATTTGTTTGAAACCTTTTGCCACTAGCCTTGCTTTATATATCTGAATATTTCCATCCACATCAATTTTCTTCTTGAAAATCCATTTACACTCAATGGGTCTTGCACCATCGGGTAAATCAACCAAAGTCCATACTTGGTTCTGTGTCATGGATCCCATTTCGGATTCAGCGGCTTTCAGCCACTTTGCGGAGTCAGGGCTCATCATCGCTTCTTTGAAATTCGCTGGCTCGTCGCTGTCAATGATTAACAAATCATGACAATTGGTTACGAGAAATCCATATCTCTCGGGTTCGTGACGGATCCTTTCGGATCGGCGAATTTCAGGCTCCACAGGCGCGGGTTCTACAACTCTTTGTAGATCCAACTGTTGCTCTTCCTCTACAGGTTGAGCATTTTCCTGAGGTTCTCGAACTTCTTCGAGTTGTACTTTACTCCCACTGTTTCTCTTGGAAAGAAACTCTCTCTCAAGAAAAACGCAGTTCCGAGCAACAAACACTTTGTTCTCGGATTGGTTGTAAAAGTAGTATGCCTTGGTTTCCTTAGGATAACCAACGAAGTAGCACTTGTCTGATTTGGGTTCGAGCTTATCTGTAATTAATCGCTTAACATAAGCTTCACAGCCCCAAATCTTCAGGAAAGACACACTCGGAACATTTCCAGTCCACATCTCATGTGGTGTCTTTGCAACTGATTTTGACGGAACCCTATTAAGTGTAAACGCAGACGTTTCTAGAGCGTATCCCCAAAAGGATAATGGAAGAGTTGAGAGACTCATCATTGATCGAACCATATCTAATAAAGTCCGATTCCTCCTCTCGGACACGCCATTCCATTGTGGTGTTCCAGGAGGAGTGAGTTGCGAAACAATTCCACAATCTCTCAAATGATCACTGAATTCTTGGCTTAAGTATTCTCCTCCACGATCTGATCGAAGAGCCTTAATACTTTTGCCAAGTTGATTATGTACTTCATTTTGGAATTCTTTGAACCTTTCAAAAGATTCCGACTTGTGTCTCATTAAATAGACATAGCCATACCTGCTGAAATCATCAGTGAAGGTAATGAAGTATCGAAAATTTCCTCTGGCACTTGTGCTCATTGGACCACACACATCTGTATGTATAAGGCCCAATAGGTCACTGGCCCTTTCATTTGATTTGTTGAAAGGGGCCTTAGTCATTTTGCCCAGTAAACAAGATTCACATTTCTCACATGATTCATAATCAAATGAGCCCAGAAGCCCATCACTATGGAGCTTTTGGATCCGTTTCTCGTTTATGTGGCCCAAACGACAATGCCAAAGAAAAGTCTGATTCGTGTCATTTGATTTGAATCTCTTGGTGTTAATGTTATAGATTGGTGCAGTTTGGTTTAAAACATAAAGCCCATTCTCTAATGGGCTGCTACCATAAAATATATCATTGTAATCAAAAGAACAACATTTATTCTTTATTGAAAACTGATATCCTTCCACATCCAAAATAGGAATGGAAATAATATTTCTGCTTATAGCAGGTACATAGTAGCAATTATTAAGCTTTAAAACCAAACCAGAAGGTAAAGACAAGTTATATGTTCCTACGGCTAATGCAGCAACTCTTGCTCCATTCCCCACGCGCAGGTCCACTTTTCCCTTTTCCAACTTCCTACTGTTGCTTAGGCCCTGCATATTTGTACAAATATGAGCACCACAGCCGGTATCCAATACCCAAGAAGTAGAACTAGAAGTAGTAACATTTACTTCTATAACATAAATACCTGAAGATGAAGTCTCGAAAGTCTTCTTCTTCTTCTTCTCTTCCAAGAATTTGTTGCAATTTCTCTTCCAATGCCCAAGCTCTTTACAGTAATGGCACTTATCAGTCTCAGATGGGCCCGGCTTGGGCTTTGGGGCTGGCGCCGGCGTGTCCTGGTTCTCAACCGGGACTGCCTTGCCCTTTCCCTTGCCTTTGCCAAGTTTCTTAAACTTCTTACCCCCTTGTACCATAAGTACATTAGGAGTGCCCTTCTTGATATTTGGCTCAGCTGTCTTGAGCATGCCATGCAGCTCAGTCAATGTCTTTGTCAAGTTATTCATGTTATAGTTCATAACAAACTGATCATAACTTGACGGCAGTGACTGCAGAATGATGTCAGTAGCCAACTCTTGGCTAATGGGGCAATCCAGCCTCCCCATGTTATCAATATAACCCATCATCTTAATGACATGAGGTCTGACTGGACTGTCCTTTGGTAGCTTGCATTCAATGAGAGATTTAACCGTCTGGTATCTCTCAGTTCGTGCTTGCTCCTGAAACATACTTTTCAGGCTAGTGATCATCTCCACGGGCGACTCCACGTTCTCGTATTGCTTCTGCAAATCCGAGTTCATGGTAGCCAACATGAGACAATTCACATCGACCTCATCATTGGAATGCTTATCCCAAGCATTCCTTTCTGCATGTGGAGCATTGGCTCTCGGTTTTTCAGAGAGAACAGTTTCCAGGACATAGTCCCTTTTCTCCTGCTTGAGAACAATTCTCAAGTTCCGATACCATTCGAGAAAATTCGATCCAGTTAACTTGTCCTTCTCAAGGACGGATCGCAGGGAGAAAGAGTTGTTATGAGTGTTAGTCATAGCTGAGAACATAGAAAAGAAAACGTTTAGTTATGATGTTCAAGAAATGAGAAATCTTAACATTTAAGAAAACTCGCACTATATTCAAACAATGTTTCCTCAGATGAATATAATGATCCAAGACCCATGTTTCACTAGACTTGAGTGAGCCACTGGCTATCACCCAAATCCAGCTATCTAGGTAAGCAACAACCTTGCTAGTTATATCCAATATAACTCTTGGTTGTGGACTGACATCTTATGTCTAATCCACCTGATGTCTCTGAGCCCAAAACGATTTTGATGGCCCAGTCAAGTAAACCAATCTCTTCAGTCATGTAATTGTCGATGTTTCGCACTGCAAATCCATCAACGCGATTACCTCTGTCTTACTCATGAAATTGTGGACATCTTGCACTGCAAGTCTGTCGCACAATCAAATGGGTCTTGACAGTTGACAAGATTGGAAAGACATCAAGTACACTTGATATTTGGTTGAGGAACGGAACCATTTAAAACGTTCAGATTTACTATGTTTTAATTCTTATAATTAATCCGCGATAACCGATCAATCCAATTGATCCGGTTTTGAATACCGGTCAGCTTCGATCGATGCTACATTAGCATCGGTCGATGCCAGCCTAATCAAACCAATCGCATTCAAACCATTCACAGTGTTCGACCATTATTAACCAAGCTCGATAACCGGTCCAATCCAATTGAACCGATCCAACAATCTCGCGAGGCTGTGTCGATCGATGCAACAATTGCATCGATCGTCACTAGGCGAAAACTAGGTTTATTCGGGTTTATGCCCTACATCGATCGTTGCCTGATTGGCAACGATCGACACCTTGCGAAAAACCCTAAATTTATTCGGGTTTTCGCTCTGTGTCGATCGATGCCCGATTGGCAGCGATCGACACTATGCGAAAAACCTTAAAACGTTTTCGAACAAAACCCTAAACTAGGTTACTTTGATCAAAACGAGTTTTAGCATGCTTGTATCAATTATACAAAGATCTAGATTCAACTAATCTAATCATCATGCTACAGATTCAATGGAAACCTAAAGCTCTGATACCACTGAAGGAATTTCTAGCAGTTCTAATCAGGATTAGCAACCCTAGTCTGAATTCCGAGCCTAGGATCTAAGGTTCATATAATTGAATCTATGGGATCTCAGATTTACCTGTTGATTTGCAGCGGAAGTATTAGCAGATAATCGAGATCACGAAGCGTCTCAAGTACTGCGCCTCTACTGGTATCCACACGCACACAAACTGGACCGCAGGGATGCTAGTGCCTTACAGAGATCTAATCTCCAGAGAGGTTTATTTCTGTGTTCTGGTGGCTGTGAATTAGGTTAGCGACGAGTTTAGGTCGACCATATATCTTATATATGTCGGCTTAAACCACAACGGAATTAACCAACGATTAAACCGAATTAATCTGATTAATCCGCGAGTGCATCGATCGATGCACTCTCTGCAACGATCGATGCTGTCCAGAACATTTATATCGAATGCATATCAAATATGTATTCACTGGATCATTACATTAATGATCAACCTCGTCTTTAACGTCCAGTTTGCTCAGGTGTGTGACCCTGTAGGATCATATAACACTAGCAATGAGTTCTCAACTCATTGATCATAAGTGGCTTCTAGCAAAGCGTTATGACTACCTAGTGTTATGTGATTGTCTCATCTCGACTATACGACTTTCACTTAGAGCAAGTACAATAGATTTCAGGACATTCCCAACACGACCTACCACCAATGCGTAAAGTTCCCGACACCCAAAGGGATCTAAACCATTCACGGAAGTCAAAAGATTTCCCGTCATTGCTACATGAACGGATACAAGCAGATCGAGAAATCCCCTGCGTAGCAATTACAGAAAGAGGAGGAGCTCGCCACCATGCAGACCAAAAGGTCGAACGACCCCAGTCAAATAGGACCTCCAAAGGACCTCACGACTCAGGTCTGCATAGACGAGGCTCATCCCGAAAGACTCGTTGGCATCGGAATCGACCTATCAGAGCCGGTTAAGAACGAACTGGTCTCTTTTCTCAAACAGAACGTCGACTCCTTCGCCTGGTCTTCAGCAGACATGAAAGGGATAAACATCGACGTAACCAGCCACGAGCTGAATGTCGACCCAACCTACAAACCGGTAAGACATAAACGTCGAAAACTAGGCCCTGAGCGGGCCAAAGCCGTCAATGACGAAGTCGATCGTTTATTTAAAATCGGATCGATCAGAGAGGTCAAGTACCCCGACTGGCTCGCAAACCGTGGTGGTTAAGAAAAAGAACGGAAAGTGGAGGGTCTGTGTAGACTTCACGGATCTCAACAAAGCATGTCCAAAGGACAGCTTCCCGCTCCCGCACATCGACCGACTGGTCGAGGCCACCGCTGGACATCAGCTGCTATCCTTTATGGATGCGTTCTCAGGGTACAATCAAATATTTATGAACCCTGAAGACCAAGAAAAGACTTCGTTCATAACTAATCGAGGCACGTACTGCTACAAAGTCATGCCCTTCGGACTAAAAAACGCAGGAGCAACTTACCAGCGCCTCGTCAACAAGATGTTTTCAGGACTCCTAGGCAAAACCATGGAGGTCTACATCGATGATATGCTGGTAAAATCTTCGAGGAGAGTTCCTCGGTTACTTAGTGACCGAAAGAGGGATCAAAGCGAACCCCAAACAGATCGCAACGTTCATAGAGATGAAATCCCCCAGAACAATGCGAGAAGTCCAACGCCTAACCGGCAAAATAGCTGCTCTGAATCGCTTCATCTCAAGGTCGACTGATAAATGTCTACCCTTCTATCACTTGCTCAAAGCAAACAAAAAGTTCCTTTGGGACGAAAAGTGTGAAGAGGCATTCACTCAGCTCAAAGCTTACTTAAGTGAACCACCCATACTGGCGAAACCAGTAGAAGGAGAACCCCTTTACCTCTACCTAGCTGTCTCGACGGCAGCAGTAAGTGGAGTCCTGGTTCGCGAAGAACAAAACGAACAACGGACGGTGTATTACATCAGTAAGACCTTGATCGATGCTGAAACCAGGTACCCCGCCATGGAAAAACTCGCCTTAGCGCTAGTAACATCGGCTCGGAAACTCCGACCGTATTTTCAATCGCACTCGATCATAGTGATGACCTCTCAGCCACTGAGAACCATCCTTCACAGTCCAAGCCAATCAGGTCGATTGGTCAAATGGGCTATCGAACTTAGCGAGTACGACATTGAATACAAAGCTCGAACATGCCTAAAAGCGCAAGTACTGGCAGATTTCATAATCGAGCTCCCTCCGACTATAGAACTCGACCCGACTTCGGCCCAAAGATGGAAACTCTACGACGATGGAGCTTCCTCAAGACAGGGGTCCGGTGTCGGAGTGAAATTAGTCGAAGGGATAGAAAAACCGAGCATCGACATAGCTCTCAAAGCTCTGTCCTTGATCATACCAGTCGAAGAGAAAAACCGACAGGCCCGCTGTGAAGAACGATGTCAAACGCAAAGAGTGTCCCGGAGACACTAATAGCGACATCATCGAGATTGACGATGATCTTGATCCTAGAAACACCGTATACGTCGCGAACGTCCCCGACGGACCAATTCAAACCGCATCCACTAGTCAGGGACCTGAGCCTAACAACGACGAAGATTGGAGAACTCCGATCATTCGATACATCACAAACGGCGAAGTTCCCGACGGCAAATGGGTGGCGCGGAAACTTAAAATGCAAAGCGCGAGGTACTGCGTCACACAAGGAGAGCTCTTTAAAAGGAGCCTCTCCGGACCTTACCTTAAATGCCTTGACAAAAAGCAAGCCCTAGCCGTGATTGCGCAAACACACGACGGATCCTGCGGAAGCCATTCCGGAGGACGAGCATTGGCCGTGCGAATCAAAAGGCAAGGTTACTATTGGCCGACAATGGCCACCAAATGTGAGTCATTCTCCAGCAAGTGCGATAAATGCCAAAAGCATGCCCCAATTATCCACCAAGCGTCGGAGAAACTCTCCTCTATCTCATCGCCATACCCATTCATGCGGTGGGGAATGGACATCGTTGGACCGCTGGTCGCATCTGGCAAAAAGAAAGCCACACATCTATTGGTGATGACGGACTACTTCACCAAGTGGATTGAAGCAGAGTCATACCAGAAAATAAAGGACATTCACGTTAAGGAGTTCGTCTGGCGAAACATCGTTTGCCGACATGGACTACCCCACGAGATCGTCACCGATAACGGATCTCAGTTCATATCAAACACGTTCAAAGAGTTCTGCAGAACTTGGAACATAAAGCTGACTTACTCAACGCCACGCTACCCCCAAGGGAACGGGCTAGCAGAAGCAGCTAACAAAGCGATTATGAACGGCCTCAAGAAAAGGCTCAACGAGTGCAAAACAACCTGGAGTGACGAACTCCCAGCCGTACTCTGGGCCTACCGGACTACCCCCCGCAAATCCACTGGCGAGACTCCCTTCTCGCTGGCTTACGGGATCGAGGCGGTAGTACCAGCTGAAATTCTCGTGTCAAGCATTCGCAAGGAAGAATGCCCACGACAAGAGGAACTTAATAACAAGATGATAACTGACGAGCTCGACCTCGTCGACGAAAGGAGGAACCTCGCATTAGCTCGACTCCAGAATTACCAACAAGCCGCAGCTCGCTACTATGACTCCCGAATCAAAACTCGAAGGTTTCAAGTAGGAGAGCTCGTCTTGCGGAAAGTGTTCGACCATAAAAAGGAAGAACACGCTGGAAAATTAGGAGCGAAGTGGGAAGGTCCTTACCAGGTCACCGACATCGTAAAGGACGGGGTCTACCGACTCAAGTCGGTGGAAACCCAGAAGCCCGAACTACGACCTTGGAACATCATCAACCTCAAAAAAGTATTTCCACTAGGAGTACATCAACATAATCGAACTACGAAATGGCTTGATCCCCCTTAAAAGGGTACGTAGGCAGCTCGACTTCGAGCGCAGCCACCCCCCAAACACAAAGCTCTTACCGAGCTCGACAACTTCTGACGAAGTCATACTAGCTTATCTTTGTGAAATCAAAATAAGTCTTCTAATAAAACGTCTCTTCCTGTTAGAGCCGTTACGTTGATATGAAATTATCTCTTCCAACGGACCAAAGTGATATGAAATTATCTCTTCTATAGCAAAGTGATATGAAATTATCCCTTTCCAAAACAAAAGATATGCAATTATCTCTCCCGAAACGAAAGATATGAAATTATCTCTTCTAAGTCAAAGCGATATGAAATTATCCTTCCCAGGTGACCTGAAATGGCCTCTTCCAACATATCAAAGCGATATGAAAATACCCCTTCCGAGCGACCTGAAACGGCCTCTCCCAAAGTCAATTCTCCCGACCTGATACAGCTCGAAAGAACTAGGGGGGCACCCTCTCCCGTTAAACGAAAACGTCGAAGTCAAAGAAACCGGTCACACGGAAAGACCTCCGCGCACAACGAGCCTTTGTAAGTTTACTTGATTTATCTTTCCCACTAAAACATTAGACTCGTACTGCACATTACGAAGGGGCCCGAACTCAAGTACGAACGATCAAACCGTGAAGGTACTAAAACAGTAAAGTCTATGCCAAGGCATGAAAGACTCCAAAAGAAATTAGTTAAAAGAAGGACACAATGTCCTCGAACAAAGCCCGCTTGGACAAGTAAATGTTTTTCCAAAAAAAAAAAAAAAAACAAAGAATGTACATATAAAAAAAAAGAGCCCCTAAAGGCAACATCATTATTACGAGCGCGAAGAAGCCTCGTCTCCATCCTCCGCCTGATCACCGGTAGATGCAATCCCAGTCGGGAGGCTCAATCCGTATTGATCAAGGCGGGGAACAACCGGTGGCAGAGCATGCGCCAAAATGACCGAGTCGCTCGACACGGCCCCCAAGTTCAACTTGCCGACACTGAAGTCAGAGACCGCTGCGGCGTTCATCTATTCCATGGCCGTCCTCTTCTGGTCGGCCAACCTCAGAACTTCCCGAGTCAAGTCAAGCTCGCCGGAAGCAAACTCCGCGATGAGTTCGATATTGGCCAGGGTTTCTTGGAGGCGAATCTCAGCGTTGGTCTCGAGCTTCCGCTTCTCGCTCTTCTCCTTGATCCCTTTGAGGACCTCCAAATATTCCCCGCTCATCTTCTTCCTCGCCTCGTGGGACGCGACCTTTATGTCGAAGTCTCTCCCCGCAAGAACTCTCTCCAGGTCGATCCGATCTTGGGCAGCTTGCGCTGTGGCGACTCGACTCGTTTCTTCGGAAGCCAACGCCCGGCCTTCGGCCACCCGAAGCCTCTGGGAAAGGTCCTCCTCGCGATTCTCGAGAACCAATAGCCGGGCTTCGATCCCCTCATACCGAGCCAGTTTCCTCTCGAGCTCCTCCTCCCGAGCAAAGGAATCCTGCAACTCTGCGGTCAAAATACGAGCCGACCTCCTAGCGGCCTCGAGCTCATCCTCCCGCGATCGCTCACGAAGCTCGCGTTCGGACCGGACCATAAGTCCGCTCGTAGCCTCCAGAAACTGCATAAAGACACGAATTTCAAATATCTTTCTTACCAAAGAAAGGCAAAAACAAGAACTATGGTTGATACCTTTCCAGTGGCTTCGGCCATCTTGGCATACAAATCGCCGAAGGCCGGGTCCCCGGTAACCGGAAGCGGGACCTCTGCGGGTCCAACGCGCCTCGACAAACGGGCCGCGCCCTGGGGTATCCCGACACTCTCGCTCGAACTACTCGAGCTCGTCTCCGTATCGATCCTTCGACGCTTCGGTACAGGGGAAGGATCCATGCCCACGTCCCGAACGTCGGGGCAAGGATCGCGCAAAGACGGCTCCCTGGACGGAACCGAATCCGCCCTCCGAATAACCGGAGAGGAGGACACCCCCCTGCCTCCGCGGGCGCATCACGGGCCCCAGAGCTCGGAGGGACAGCCGTGGAAGGGAGAGGAGAATCACACATGGCGAAAAAGAGCGCATTGCTCAGACTCCCATCCTCCACCCTTTTTGCCATATCTATGGGGTCCTTTCCGTTCCGGCGACTCCTCGACCTACGAGATAGCTTCTCGTGAGATGGGGTGCTGGCATCCGAGTCCACGCCCGAGGAAGGGCGACCTGTAGAATAAAAAAAGGGGGAAGAAGTCTTTAGACCCTTCCCAAATAATGACGAGCCGAATGTCACAAACAGAAAACTCACCTTCTCTTGCCCACTCGAATATGCGAAGCGGAGGTCGCACGGTTCGACCCAGAGAAGTCCCGCGAGGTACAGGAGGAAAGGTTTGCTCCCGAAAGACCCGGGACCGACCCTGTGGGACCCTTCTCGGATTGACCCTCAAGGCAGCCTGTACACGCTCGACCGTGAAACTGTCCCAGTTAACGGAACCTCTCCTCAGATAGGCTATTAAGGCCTCCGTGACTGGATTAAGGTCGAGCGATTCAGGGAACTCTGCAATATAGAACGAAGCACGTCAGGGATCAAACTGACACAAGAAATAATAACCAAAATAGCAGTAAGAAAGCCTCACCAACGTCGGTAGCCCACCGCGAGGGAACGACCGAGCAATCAAACTCTCCGACCGAGTGGTGAGTCGTCCTAAAGAAAAAATATTGGTCCCTCCACGCTTCCCTCGGCGGGAGACCGTCTAAGATCCTCCCAAACCGGGGGGAAAGACGGTACGACCCCGGAAAGCGGGAATCTTACCTCACCGAGCAAACCCGCATTAACTCCTCGGGACCGAACTCAATCCCTTCCTCCGCAGCCGTAACTCCGAGTCCGATAACGTACCGAACGAAATTCGGCGTCATCTGATAAAAAGCCATCTAGAGTTGGGCTAGCACCAAGAAGACGAGGCGAGGAATGGGAAAGAAAAACCCACATTTTTCGAAATATGTGTAGGAGGCACAGCAGTAGCCCTCTATGATCGTTTCGGGGGATACCGCCGAAGAAGGGATGACGATTTCAACTTTCGTCGGAATCCGGCAGAGCACCCTCAATTGCTGGATACGGTCCACGGTTAACGAAGATGGCCGGTGCGGTCCAAATGACCCCGCCGCCGCACTCGTACTCGCTCCCGCAGGATCCCTAGAAGCCATGAAGGAAAAAGGAAAGTTTCTGAAAGAAAAACTTTTTCTCTAACGACAAAGGAAGTAGGGAGAAAAAGTTCGAACAAGTTAAGAGTAGGAAAGCAAAGGACTTCCTTCAAACAATGCAAATGATTATTTATATCAAAGATTTTGCGCAGTATCGCCCGTACGACTCCTTACTCGCATTAATTGCTGGTAGGATCGAGATGACTCGGACCCCTCGCTTCCCTCTTGCCAGCCGTTGATCTGAGATCAACGGCTACAAAACACGCAGTAATTGGGTCACGTCATCAAAAAAGAACGAGCCCGAGAAGACGCTTCGCAATCTTCGAATCTGAGCCGTTAACGATCGACCAGATCTACGGTGGAAAATGGATTCTAAAAATCCGCACACGCAACGACTGCAGACGCGCTGAAAAGCAGTTCAGTCCGTTCCACGCGCTCATTCCTAACCATCGGATTAAAACAAGATCCACGGATGGGGCGAAAGTAATCATTAGATTTGTCACATCCGAGGCACGCGCCTCTTCCCAAGAGCGTCCACCGCCCATTAACCTCGACTTCTCGAATTCAATGGGCTGGGGGGCTATTGTTGGTACTGGATTTCCCCCTAGAAAATCCGGCCCATTAACAGACAAGACAAAGGCCCGTAATTACGAGCCCGTTCCAGAATCAAAGACAGACGGGAGAGCCAACTCTCTTGTTGGGCCCAAGCAAAGCAAACGCCTTGGAGAGGCCCAGACGATGCCGAAGCCGGAGACAATCGAGCTCGAGCTCGGCAGAGGATGACGTGGAGATAGAGCAACTCGGTCTTCGCCAGTTCAACTGATCCGCATAAATCTCGGAGATCGTTACAACGACGAGGCCGAAAGATCAGGACGAAGAGATCAGAATCGAGGCTATTTAAGAAGAGAAGTGGCGGCTCATTAAAGACAATTCCAACCTAGGCTAAGAACACTTCGACTAGATAGCTTGATTCGATACTTTGTACTCTCTTTTCGACTGTGTTTGTTCTATCTCGACGATCAATCTCAATAAAGTCTTTGATTCATAGGAAACTATACCATTTCTATATCCAAAAGTCCAAATCCACGAATACAAATTCTTAGTGTGAATCCCGGATCTCACAAGCCCCAAAGAAGTTCTAACCATTGTTGATGTTCTGATGTTCTTGTGTTCTCAGAGCGGTATAGTCACATTTATTTTTTGTTTCCATTCACATATGCTTGTAATATTTTGGTTTGTAATATATGCAGAAAAGGTTAAAAAAAACTGATTTAGATATTTATATCACTAAAATACATTTATTTTAAATGTGTTTGAGTTGGAATAGTTAAAATCCACTAATTAAAAAGTAATTCATGGTATATATACAAGTAAAAAAAATAGAAGAAAATATCATGTGATTATTGCATAGTTAATAAACAATTCTTTTCACTTTCATTAACAAAACGACCTTCAGATGAAAATTGGCTCATGGACCAAGAGTGGACGTGGGATCCATAAACATTAACGATCAATAGTTACTTTTCAAAGACGTTACAACCTGCGACATCGTTAAAAAATTACACTATTACAACTGGAAATCAAACCCCGGCAGGACACTGCAACTAAACAGATGGCAAACGGAGTGGATTAATTATGACGGTAAAATTTATTAGCGGCAACAACTGCTCATTTTTTTATATTGCTGCGTCTGTGATTTATATTGTTGCGTCTGTAATTTTGAGGAGGAGTACATAATCTTAACAATGATTGAAAATAGAATGATATTTGATCAAAGCTTTTCTGATTGATTATGAAAAAGGCTACACTTTGCTCCTTATATAGAGGAGACTTAAAACAGACGGAAACAAATTTTACAAAGCAACTAAACAACTTATTCCTAAGAAATAGCAACACTACAGACTCGTTCACATGACTTTGCATCAACTAATAAATGACTTTCTCCGACACTTCAAGAAATTTATTCTTGCTTTGACCAAATCCAACATACCTTCCCCCAAACTGAATGCGGCTAGCTCACTTCAGTTTGCTCCTTGTTCTTCTGAATTTCTTGAACTCCTAGCATTCTTATCAATTGATAAATGTTTCTAGCTTTAACGGTTTTGTCATGATGTCAGCCACCTTCTCTTGAGTTCCACAGTGAATTAAATTCACCTCTTCTTCCTTCACTAGGTCTCACAGAAAGTGAAACCTGACCTTGATGTGCTTAGTTCTTCCATGTAATACTGGATTTTTAGATAGCTTGACCGAAGAGCTGTTATCGCCCAGGATAGTTACACATTTTTCTTCAGTTTGATCAAGACTCTTCATCCAGAGACATTGAGTTGTACAAAAGGACGCTACAACATATTCCCCCTCTGTTGTGGAAAGAGTCACAATTGGCTGCTTCTTTGAAATCCAAGTCACATCTGCATTACTCATTAGAAATACATACCCATACGTGCTCCTCCCACTGTCTATATCACCTGCGAAGTCACTGTCCGTATAAGCTTTCATAATCTCTTCCCGACACTTGTATACATCAGCCCCATTTGAAGAGTTCTCTTGATGTATCTCAACACTCTCTTAATAGCCAAGAGATGAGCATATTTCGGTTGCATCATGAATCTGCTCAAGAAACATACCACGAACATAATGTCGGGTCTTGTAGCTGTTAGATACATTAGGCTACCGATCAGTTGCTTGTATAGTGACGGATATGCATCTTCTCCCTCCATGTCCTTTGATAATTTCCTGGAACCATCAGATTGTTTACAGGGTTACAATCTTCCATTCCATATCTTGACAATACCTCTGCAGCATATTTCTTTTTGCATAGAAATATTCCTCTCTCACTTTGATCAACTTCGAAGCCCAAAAATAGCACATCTTCCCCAAATCTGTCATTTCAAACTCCTTTTTCATTGAGGCTTTGAAATCCTCACATAGCTCCAAGTCATTCCCGGTGAAGATTAAGTCATCCACGTACACACTTACAATGAGTACTCTTCCTCATGATTCGTTCTTTATGAACAGTGTGTGTTCAAGCTCACATTTTTTAAATCCTTCCTTTGAAAAATACTCTTCGATCTTGCTGTACCAAGCTCGTGGGGCTTGTTTGAGTCCATAAGGAGCTTTTTTAAGTTTGTACAACCTATGCTCCTCTCCCAACTTCGCATATCCCTCCGGTTGCTCCAAAAAGACCATTTCTCTTAATAATCCGTGAAGAAATGCGCATTTAACATCAAGATGGTAGACATTCCACTTTCTCTTAGCCGCTTATGCTAATAGCAATCTGATGGTGTCCCACCGTGCCACTGGTGCGAAGACTTCATCATAACCACTCCATGTTTTTGTGAGTATCCCTTGGCAACAATTCTATCTTTGAATTTGTCTACCTCTCCTCTTTCATTCATCTTGGTCTTATGTACCCACTTCACTCCAATCTTCTTCATTCCAACCGGTAGTTCAACTAGCACCCATGTGTCATTTTTTGCAATAGAGTCGATTTCAGCATCCATTGCATCTCTCCATTTTTTCTCTTCTGCTGCTTCACCGTAAGTATAAGGGTCCTCTTGAGATACATACAGAGCCACATATTGTAGTTCCTCTTCTCCATCAGAGGGTGCATCTCCTTGTACGTAATCTTGTAAGTACCTTGGTGGAGCTCTCTTTCTTGGTTGAAGTTGCGAGCTTGTTGGAGAATCAGTCTCTGTTGTAGCATTAGGCTCTTCACGGTTTTTATTTGCCTCCATATTTTCTGCAACTTCTTGAGTGATATCATTTTCGAATGTTTCCACATTCTGTTCTTCTTCCTCAATCTCCAATACATCACGTGCTTCCTCATCACAGCTTATCTCCCAGTCCCATATTTTTTCCTCATCAAAGATTACATCCCTGCTAACAATGACATTCCTTGTTACAGGATTGAATATTTTATAGGCTTTGGAACCTTCACTTACGCCAAGAAAGACATACTTCTGACCCTTGTCACCAGGCTTCACCCGTTTTTGATTTGGAACATGAGCATAACTAATGCATCCGAATACCTTAAAGTGATCAAAATTTGGTTTGACTCCTGTCCAGCACTCTTGAGGAGTCTTATCCTTTACGGCTGAGGCAGGACACCTGTTCAATAAGTGAGTGGTCCAACTTAGATCTTCTCCCCAAATTTGTTTTGGTACACTCTTCTCAAGAAGTAAGCATCTTACCATATTCATTATGGTTCTGTTCTTTCTTTTGGCCACTCTGTTTTGTTGAGGCGTGAAGGCAGCAATGACTTGTCTCCTGATTCCATTAGACGCACATAAATCATTGAATTCCTTTAAAGTGAATTCCCCTCCACGATCACTTCTTAGACAGCCTATCTTCATCCTAGCTTCGTTTTCAACCATTAATTTAAAGCTTTTGAAGAATGAAAATGCTTCACTCTTTATAGACAGAAAGTAGATCCAAGTTTTCCAGCTGAAATCATCAATAAAGCTGAGAATGTACCTCTTTTCTCCAACGATGTTAGTTTTAATCGGTCCACACAAGTCTGTGTGTATGAGCTGTAATTTTTCTGTAGCTCCCCAGTTTGCTTGCTTTGGAAACGTCTCCCTATGTTGTTTTCCCTTAGCACACACTTCATACACATAATCAACTTTCTCGATTTGAGGAATTCCCACCACCATATGCTTTGAAAGGTTTTCCAGACTTTGTTGATTGAGGTGACCAAATCTCTTGTGCCACAGATTTGGTTCCTCGTGTGATACTTTCAAACATGACATTTCCGATGAATCTGCTGAAACAACAAACATTCTGTTTGCTGTCATTGTCGTATGAATGATCAGCCCCCATTCATCATGAAACACCTTGCAGCTTCCATCTTTTTTGAGAATATCCAGCTTCCTTTCTTGTAGTTGGCCGAGACTCAACAGATTTGTTGTTAAGTCTGGAACATAGTACACATCTGGAATGATATGACTCCTTCCCTTCGAAATCATCTTTATGCTTCCACGCCCCTGCACTCTCATTTTTGAATTATTTCCCAATCTTATGGTGTGCATAGGTTTCTCATTCAAATTAGTAAACCAACTTCGATCTTCCGTCATGTGATTGGAACAACCTGAGTCCAAAAACCACACATGATCTCTCTGAAATCCCTTCTCTTCTACAAAGGCCATGAGTAGTAGCTCCTCTCATTCGTTTAACTCAGCATAGTGTGCAGTGCTATCCCAAAGAGGACATTCTGATTGATAATGTCCTAGCTTATGACACTTAAATCACTTTATGGTAGCTCTGTTGCTGCCTCTACCACGTCCTCTTCCTCTGAAGGTTCCTCTTCCTCGTCCTCTTCCTTCATAAGAGACTTTGAGAACTTGTTCTTCTTATGCTGGTCCTCCTTTCATCCATTGTTCATGGACTAAGAGACTGCTCTGAAGCTCGTCCAGAGTGAGATTGTCCAAGTTGTTCGATTCCTCAATTGAACAAACCACGTAATTAAAATGCATTATCAACGACCTTAGTATCTTCTCCGAAATCAATTTCTCTTGAAGTGTTTCTCCACACGTCTTCATCTTCTTTGCAATAGCAAGAGTTCTTGTGAAGAATCTGTTCACGGTCTCCCCCTCTTTCATCTGGAGCGTCTCATACTCCTTCCACAAAGCTTGAAGTTGCGCCCTCTTTACCTTGGTAGATCCTTCAAACTTTTGTTTCATACTTTCCCAAATTTGTTTGCTTGTATCAGTGTTGAGGATTGTATCAACAACTTCTCTATCAATTGATTGATAAAGAAAGTTTTTGAGCTTCAGATCCTTCAGCTCTTGTTCATCAATCACCATATGTTGCGCTTCAGTAGGAACCGCTCCTTCGATCCTACTTATCCCATTTTCTATGAGATCCCAATACTCTTTAGAACGAATGAAATTCTACATCAGACGCGCCCAATGATCATAGTGACCTTCGAACCGTGGAATAGACGGAACCGCGAAACCTTTTGTGGCTATCTCCCATTGAATTTCTCGTTCTCTCTTACTCTCGTCTCTAACACCTCAGGCCTCTTTGTGATGAGGCTATGATATCAATTCTTAACAATGATTGAAAATAGAATGATATTTGATCAAAGATTTTCTGATTGATTATGAAAAAGGTTACACTTTGCTCCTTATATAGAGAAGACTTAAAACAGATGGAAGCAAGTTTTATGAAGCAACTAAACTGTAACACCCGTCCCTTCGGATCCAAGTCAACGACTCTTTGACTCCACGAGTCATAGTCCACAAACCGCGAACCAAGCCATAAACCGGAACCAACAGTTAAATAATTGAAAAGAGGTTTACTTTAGTGAAACAGAAACCGGGTCTTACAAGAAAACTGAACCAACTGAAATAGTTTTAAACGTGAAACGGAAGAAAACACATAAGTCTTAACGAAACAAAAAGATGAAAAGAAAAGAAGGAAATCCCGCTCCCCAAAACATAGCACCACACCGTCCGTCTACCCCGACAACGCTCCAGGGTTACCTGCAAAACAAACAACGAAGGAGGCATGAGTAATTGGTTCATCACCAATACCCAGTGAGGGCGGATTCTAGGAATACCGCTATCTCTACTTTAAACTAGCACAACATCAAGAAATGAATCCAAGGCTAATAACACCTTGCACCCAACGCCCGAAGGCACAATCAATACTACGCTCACTCGTGCCTTCACACTCATGAACACCTCCCAGCCCGAAGGCCCACATAACCCAGCCCACCTCCAAACCTCTTCGGCCCGTCAGCCATTCCTATTGGGGGCTCACCAAAACCCCCTTCCGACGATACAAGGGACACGTACCAACCACAATGTACGCATGCCGCCACACAACACCCTTTCGGGGGACCTACAACAATTCTATCAAGCATAGCCTTCACACACAATCAACTTTTTTTTTGGTTCAAATGATAACCTAATGACAACCTATATTCTAGGTGCTTTTCAATCACATCAACGCAAATCATCCGCTAGAACTACACTATCTAGGAAAGACACTATTAAACGAGGATTCGAGTCCCAACATTGCAGTAGAATAGAGAAGAGATCACCTTCGGTCCTCACCATAGTCTAGATTTGAAAAAAGAGAGTAGATCTGGTGAACCGGCTATAGATCTGATGATCCTGCACACATATCTAGAGTCTTAGAAGACAGATCTAGAAAGAGAACGGATCTAGGGTTTTAGCCAACATATATGAATAAAAGAAGAAGATACGGTTCAGATCTCCAGCTTCTATCCATCAGAAGCATAGATCTGAAGCAGACCTGAGAGAGAGAGAGAGAGAGAGAGAGAGAGAGAGAGAGAGAGAGAGAGAGAGAGAGAGAGAGAGAGAGAGAGAGAGAGAGAGAGAGAGACGAAAAGGGAGATACGGTTCAGATATACAACTTCTATGGATCAGATCTGATCTAGAAGCATAGATCTGAAGCAGATCTGGGGTTTAGAAGAGAAAAAATGGAGTAGATCTGATATCTGGGAAATCTCATCTTAAGAACGCGAAGAACGAAGGGCTCTGCACTCAAACGAATCGAGAAGACGACGACTCGGGGTATAGGAACGGAAGTGCGGGCGAACGGCGGTTTCTGGCGAGAATTCCGGCGGCTTCTCCGGCGAGGCGCAGCGGCGGCGGTCGGCGCGACAGCTGTCACGGCGGCGGTTGGAGCTCCGGCAGTCGGCGGTCGTCGGCGGTCGTCGGCGGTCGTCGGCTGGGGCTGGTCAACTGGCTGGCTCCGGTCACGAACAGGGCTTCACTGTTTCGAGAAATGTACAAGAATGAGGGGAGTTAACTCTCTTTTTATAGGGAATTTGGCTAGGATTTTCAGATCTGACGGGTTTGGCCTTAGGCTTTTGGCCCACAACCTCTTTTCCTTTGGGCTCAAAAAGGTTTCTGAGCCTTTTCTCCTACTTCTTTGGGTCCAAATAATGGGCTGGAAATTGGACCATTAGATAAACAACTTATTCCTAAGAAATAGCAATACTACAGCCTCGTTTACATGACTCTGCAGCAACTAATAAACGACTTTCTTAGACAATTCAAGAGACTTTTTCTTACTTTGACCAAATCCAACACAGAAAACAGCTCTGCTTTTTTTTTTTTTTTTAATATCTTTGAGGCTGACGCACCCGCCCTCCGAAAGGAACAGATAACACACTTTTCTTTTGTTTCGGTAATAACCAAACCTTGGGTGTTCCACACACACGTTCGATATTTAATACGCGCCTGTTGGATTACCATATCACTCAACGACCTATGACGATATGCGTGATGACATCGATCAAATGGAGTGGAGAAATAAAACGACTTCATGTTTTATGCAACGAAGCTAATCCTCAAAGACACGTTTTCAAGTAGAACCCGAAAATACTAAAAAGGGCAACAAAAGCAAACCCCAAAAGCATAAACACTAATCATAATTAAAACCTCCCCCAACTTTTGGAAAGAGTATAAGCAACATCAAACCCTATTTTACGTAGAAGCAAACTCTCTCTCCACATCTATAAAGACTAGAGAGAACGATACTTTCATCAGAACATTATTCAAGAATAGCCAACAACTTGAAACATAATTTACCAGAACTAGAAGAATATCAAAATGTCGACAACATTCAAAGCCATAAGAGACCGGACATATTCAGGCGTAGGAGACCTCATCAGGCTCCTCCCTACAGGAACCGTCTTCTTGTTCCAGTTCTTAAACCCTGTCTTAACCAACAATGGACACTGCCTCCTAATCAACAAATACTTAACCGGAGCTCTTATCGTTGTATGCGCCTTCTCTTGCTGCTTCACTTGCTTCACCGATAGCTACCGAACAAGGGACGGTTACGTTCACTATGGAGTGGCTACCGTGAAGGGTCTCTGGCCAGATTCGTCTTCAAAGGATTTGTCTTCGTATCGGCTTAGAGTTGGAGACTTCGTTCACGCTTTGTTCTCTCTTATCGTTTTCAGTGTTATTTCATTGTTGGATGCTAATACTGTTAACTGTTTCTATCCTGGCTTTGGTTCCACTGGGAAGATTTTTCTAATGGTTTTGCCTCCGGTGATCGGAGTTATCTCCGGAGTTGTCTTCACGGTGTTCCCTAGTAGACGTCACGGAATTGGGAATCCGTCGGAAAACAATAACGACAATGCTTCCGAAATCGAGAAATGATATATATGATTTCCACAATGTATAATGGGCCTAATTTAATGCAATGGCTCGTAAAAATGGAAAATATTAAGGTTGTGTAAGTTATGCATGAATGGTCATATTGTAACGTTTTTAAGTTTTATTTTCTTGTGATTTAATATTATGTTTGGTGAGAAATCATGTCTTGTGCGTCTGTTTCTTTCTTTTGTAATGTTTGGTGATCAAATCAAAGTAATTACATATCTGACAGTGTTAATCCTTTTAATCTATTAGTGAACCAGTATGGCAGCATCACCCATGCTTCCCAACTAAAAGTCATACACTTAGGCTTTAGGGTTTTGTTAATTAACCCCTTCTAATACATCAACTTTTAAGATTGTATCCATTTAATCATCGATTAACTTTTTCAATTTTTATTCGAAAATATTAATATTAAAATATTAAAATATATTAAATTTTAAAAAACTAAAAAAATCCAGAAATTCAAAACAAAATTCGAAAACCCTCCAAAAATATCTGAAAAATCTAAAATATTCTTTTAAAAATACAGATGTAAAATTTAAGATTAAAAATAACTAATTTGTTTAGTTAAAATTTATCATATAATTAGTTTTTTAATTATTAACTTTTCATATAACTAAACATCATAATTTTTCCTTAAAAAAGCATAGTTGATAATTAATCATATGGGTTTTAGTTATTTATATACTAATTTATACATTTAAAATATATAAAATTTTAACTAAATAAATTGGTTGATTTATATCATTCATATTTTTATTTTATATTATTTAATTTTACATCAAAAATGAAAATTTAAGATAAATATAATTTTTATTTTAAATTATTTAATTTACATCGAATTAAAAATTTAAGATAAAAATAAATTTTATTTTATTTTATTTTGAATCAAGCTTTAAATCTGTATAAAAATATTTTTAGATTTTTCATATACATTGGAGAGGTTTTTGATTTTATTTGAAATTTTAGAATTTTATAGTTTTTAGGAATTTAATATATTTTGTTATTTAAATATTAATATTTTTGAACAAAATATTAAAAAATAACGGAAGTTAACGTTAGGTCGATGGTGTTAAATGGGTACAATCTTAAAAGATGATGTATTATTTTGGGAAAAAAATAGTTCATATATAAAATTGAAAAAAAAAATTATGCATTAAATTTGTAATTATAATTAATTTGATATACTAAAATGGAATTTCCCTAAAACTATATCTATAAAATTGCGTTTAATTTACTAAATCCCTTTTAGGAAATCACGATTAATCTAACCAGACCCATATTACTCAAATCCAGTTCGACCAAAACAATGAAGAAGGGAAAGTATGCTCGTCAAATTTGGATACATGAAATATTTTCCTTCTTTCGCAAGAAGAACAATTCAATTCGCAAGCAACAACATCAATTTCATATCCGATAATCAGACCATCGAAACCCCCACAAGCGAGGAAAATCTATTTTCTGTGTATTAAGGAGGGTCGGATCATATTGGATTCATTTTTTTTTCACTAGTAGATTATATTCATTCAAAGAGTAAACCAAACATTACAGAAAATTTAGACTGAAGCCGGCGGGTATAATAGATCAACCCCCAGAGACAAAGGCCGACGAATTAAAAGAATTCTCAGAGACTTAGCATAAGATACAATAAAAACAACTAAGTCACAATTAGAAATTAAACTAAGACCAGTGAACGATCCTATAATCAAGACACTCAAATTGGAGCCACTATCGCGAGCCGAGAGAGGAGAGAAGAGCAGCATCAAAATCCGAACTTTATTAGGTTTAATCCACCTGAACTCATTGTATTGCTCCATCCTTAGGAGCCACAAGAACCGTATGCAGATAAACCAGGAAGACGAAGGAGTAACTTTAACCATTCGAAAACGGACGGGATGATGCGAAAAGAACCCAAACATCAATTCCTATATAAAGAGCCGGAGCTCCGAAACCCAGAGGCAGCGGGAACTATGCCGTGGAACCAAGTATAGGAAGAGCACTCTCCCAAACCACCATAATAACACCAGATGAAGCAGACAAGGGGGAGCACATAACAACCAAACCAAATGAGAACTGAAACAAGGCAATACGGACTAGCACGGGAAAGAAAACCGACACACCAGACCACGCAGATAGTAACTAGGCCAACACCACACTGGCTGAGATAAAAGACCGAGTACTGGACCTAGCAAAATCTAAATCGAAACAAATCCTGAAACTAAACCAAAACTAAAACTAAACCATGAAACATCATCTCAAACCACCATCGCTAAACCAAAGACCAGACTGTGAAATCCCGACGGCGAGTCCGACAGAGAACGAGCAGCGAAAGCAGATCTCGTTCTGGAACATCACGGCACCCCCATTCCGGTCACCACTCTCCGCCGAGAAGAAGCACACGACAACAACAACGCGGGGCCAGCGAGATTTCAACAAGTAAGACCCTCTGACAAAGAAACAAAGCCCACGCCGGAGACGGTAAGCCACGATTTCACCGGTACAAAACAAAAGAGTAACCAGGTCCGTCCATCCCACCGAAGAAGAAGATGGTCGAAGGACTGAACATCATATCTAATCGATTAAGAAGCAAGGAAACCGGTGAGAGATGACCAAAACGAAGATAAAGAACAGCAAAGAGCCTCCCCCGGCAGCGAAGGCGCTGTTCGCCGGCCGCCGGGGAGGAAACCGGAAAAGTTGACGGCGCCTCAAAAGATGGGTCAGAGAGAGTTTGGTATTAGGTCCTTTTTTCAGGTATGATATTGGATTCATAAACTGTAGTTTTTTTTAAACCAATAACATTTATTAAGCTTAAGTCTCAAACTTCATCCAAGGAGGAGAAAATACATCTAAAAGCAAAGGTAAAAACTACAAAACAAAGAAACAAATATATGTTCAGAAAAAAAACTAAGAAACAAATACACCAAAACAAACCAATACATGATTAAAACAAGAATGATAACAAATAGTTCATCAAAAAAACTTATAAGAGATTGACAAAGAGAAACGGTCACGAAAATATCTTAATAAAATGTATCCAATATAATCCAAAGGGCTACAGACGCTTCAACAAAATCATAGGAGACCAACAACCGGGAGGAAGATCCTTACAATACCGACGAGTCTTGTACATCCACTCCACTCTAGAAAAGAGGGAAACTTAGGATGAAGAAATGCTCCACAAGGGATATCAAAGGATACCAAGTACCCGAGAAAATCAAAATTCATAGAAAGAGGCAAAGTTATTGGGTTCTCCTCTAGCTGCCACCAAAAAAGAAGAAACCAACTCGTAGTACCAACAAACGAACTGAAAGCAGTAAAAAATCTGCATATTGCGGTAAGAGTTCGCAACAAGACGACAAAGATGCAACTAAATAGCACAAATGGGAAATCGGAGGGTACAAAGCTACTCAACCAAGGAGAAGACAAGGCGAAAGTGAATATCCAATAATTCAATCCAAACACAAATGTAACAAAACTCATAGAAAAATCAACCAAAACCCATAATACCACAACTAGCCGGTAGAATTCCACAATAGAAGAATCGAAAAGCAAGGAGGGTAGACAAACCATCCGAGATTTATTACGGAGAGAGGACTATTTGAGATAGTATGTCGTGGAGGTGAAGACAATGTCGTAGGACAGGAAGAAAACCTCTGGCCAAAGAAAAGCTGCAACCATCCATGGACGAGATCCAACAGAAACTATAATTTTGACTCTAGTATTTGAGATCAGATTAGTTCACTGTTAATTGATATGGGAATCAAATTAACTAATTCCTCTCAGACATGAGAATTCTTATTATGCGTCCTGATAAAATTAACACTCTAGACCTGAATTTATTTTCAGTAAGAGGCATAGGCATAAAAACTGGAACCGAAGAACCGAACCGAACCAAACCAAAAATAACCAAACCGAATGACCCATGAATTACCCAATAGATCTTAACCTCGGTATCCATGGGTATTTGGAACCGCATCGAACCGAACCGAATACCCATGGATACCCATATAGAACCGAAATGGAGGAGGTAATCTTCTATACTTTTCTCTTTACTTTTCTATTCTAAGAGAGCCAAAGAAGCTACATGTAATCTTCTATACCCTTCTCTTTCTATTTCAATATTGTTTTGTATGTAACTTTTTGATATGTGTTACATGAACATTGAAAGACTAGAAGAAGTTTATAGACGTTTTTTCGTTTTAGACTTTTAAGATATGAGAAAAAACTTTGCTAAATTTCATTGGTTTGTTGAACTTTGTGGATCATGTTGGTTTAGAGTTTGTACTTTTAGACTTAAGACTTTGTATTTTGTAATCAGGAATCACAACGTCTTTAGTGATCTTTGACTCATATATTACATTAAGTTTTTAAATGTTTATTAGTTCGGCTTTTTTAAAGAGTATCCGAACCGAATCGAACCGGAAAGGAACCAAACCGAACCGAAATTCTTGCGATTCCCTTATAAATCCTAAGTGCCTGGAACCGAAGAACCGTAGGAACCGAACAAAACCGAACCGAGGGATCGAACGCCCATGCCTAAGCAAGACTTTGAGATTCTATAAATCAAGCTTCAAATTTTTTTTTTTTTTTTTGCTTTGAAGGACAGCAAATGAGACGAAGTCGAGTGTGTGGTTTTAAAAACAAGTCGGCCAGGTTGGATTTAACTAATACATATCAGGTTAGGGTAATCATGATTCTTTAAACGCGCTTTAGTAAATTAAACACAATTTTAGGAGGTGTTATTCAATCACTGCATTTAATGGAATTTAGTGTAATTAGAATTGAATGCATTTTAATGGATTTGGCTGAATTCTACAATACAATTGAAATGATATGATGGATTTTAATAGAATTTGTTGTAATGTATTTTGATTGATTTGTAACACACGAGACGGATGCTAACAGGCTGCAGAAAATCAAGGAAGAGATGTAGAGGTCCAGTTAAAGAGCATTTTTTTTTTTTTACTATTCTAACCCTTAATTAAGAAATGAACTTCCCACTCAAGTACACATCAGATTGACTATGTCTCCACCTCAGAAGAAAAAATACAGTTAAGAGCTTTTCAAAAATTGAATTTCCTATTCTGGGAATGTTTTCAAGAACTTGCATTAGGTCCAATAAAATTTATCAGGTGGTCTCTGCACTTCTCTACAAAAAGAGACTAGAGCTAATGCTGAATCATTCAAGGTCCCAACTGCCTGATCGATACCAATTCCCTTATATCCACCACATTTTGTTGAAGCTCCAGACTTTGAATCCTTTCTACCTTCATAATATCACAAAAGTTATGGAAAGCATTATAACACCTTCTGAACAGGCCCAGTTATGGCAACCAGCCTACTTTTAATCTGTTGAACCCGCTCCAAGTTGAGAGTACTGATCTTAAAAGCAAGCTTGTCCAAGCTGGATGAGCCTCTAATCCAATCTTACAGCCTACATTAGACTAGAATGAATGGAAACAGCCCACATTAGAAGCAATATGCTTTGCGTATTAGAGTCTTGACCATAAGTATTTACCTCATTTTCAAAACTATTGGATTCAGCTTCAACACATGGTAACGTAAATGTTTAATAGTGGTAACGTAAATGCTTTTGGAACAGTAGCGAACATTCAAATCATGAGAATGAGAATTTCTTTCCTCAATTCGATTTTTGATTCTCCTTCCTTCTTCTATGTAATACAAAAGCTGAGATCCAGTCTCCATTTTGCATAATTTAAAGGATTAGCGCAATGTGTACCTTTTTGGGCTTCTGGAGGATTCCTGCAACTGAAGTGCGCAGACAACTGAACCGCAAAACGTCACAGGTTGGGCAAGGGACAATGAGGAGAGAACCTCCTCTCTGCTCTCCGAGAGACCGCTTCGATCTCCTCGAATCAATCTGGAGCTTCATTTCCAGATCCTCCAGGTGTTTCTCGAACGAGTCATGCGTCGAGTTAACCCACGACCGAGATCCAGCATTATATCCAATTACCCAGATCCCAGAGATCGAGTCCAACTCTCTCTTCAACTTGGAATTGGATTGTGTTGGAAGAGATGATAGTTGCAGAAAGTGGTTAGACGTAAAAAGTGAAATCACTCAAAAAATTGTAGGATTTGTTTTCTCTTGTTTTAGATGAGAGAATACTTCAAAATTAATCACAAATGAAATCCAATAAAATCGTATGGATATTGAATAACAAGTGTTTTTAATAGATTTTAAATTACATCAACCAAATACATAATCCAATAACACTGGATTTCACTCAGAAATGAAAATACATCCAATTCCATTAAATTCACTAATTGAATAACACCCCCTTATAGATTTAGTTTTACTTGTGGAATTAACTAGAAATAAAAAAATTCATGTGGATTTTAATGAGCTGTTTAACATTAAGGATTTTAGGAAGTTTGAGTGTTGATTTAGATACTAGAGGTGATTATATGAAGTCAACCCTTAGTTAAAAAGACTATAAATTTCGGCATGGGCTTTTAAAATATTGTCTGTATGTCCGTATTTAATCTTCGTTATGGTCATGTATAGTCTCTTCTCCACTCAATTACATGGGCTTTTCATTTAACAATTAACCCAACAGTGTACAACACTGCCATTCATTTAAAATTTCACAACAGTCGCAAAAATTTCACAACTTTTAGTTATTCTCATCCCTCTTCAGGGGCTGACGTAGAGCATGATTGGTTCACCCGCTGCCATCCGCAAACGCTACGTTTGCGGGCGGTTGTGGTTGATAGCGTTTAGAAACAATCATTACAATCGCTTTGTACCGTTTGGAATCGCTCCTTACCGCTAGAAATCAAAAGCTCTTTTCCGCAAGCGTTTGCGGTTGCGGGCGGTTGCGTTTACAAAAAAATATTAAAAATAAATAAAAATGCGTATAAATCTAAATTTTCTAGAATCTAAAACGATAACTATTATCATCATATCACGTATGTATAACTACTAATATCATTATATATAACTATCACATCATGTATGTATCTTATTCTTTAACACTATATATTTTAAATCACATGACATACATATCATATCAAATCACCGATAATATCTTATTATATATATATATATATATATATATATCATTAGGCTTCGGCGATATTACCTACCAAATAAAAAAAATGCATGTTATCCTATCTATTCTCTATATAATTAACCCTAAGATTTCTGCAGCTACAAAAGAATAGCCTAAGATTTCTACGGCCACGGACGACGAAGCCTAATGATATATATAATAAGATATTATCGGTGCACGGACGACGCTAAAGCAGTGAAATTATGGCCTCTACACAACTAGAAGATGGTCAAGAATCAAACGTAAGTTTTTTTGTTCTATTAGTAGTTAAATTATTGTTTTCTTTTACGTTGATTTTTGTTATGCTTTTCTGTGTGAGTTATAAAGTTTATGTTTCATGCTTATGTTTGGTACTTGTGTGTTTACTTATTTTTGAACAGAAAATCAATTGGTCAAACGAGATGACCCGTTTCTTACTTGATCTAATAATCCTAAAGAAACAAGTTGGACATACTAAAGGCAAAAGTTTGTCAGAACAAGGAAAACAAAACGTTCTCACGGAATTAAACAAACAATATGCGTTGACTCTAAATTGGAATAAAATTAAGAACAAGTTTGATGCTTTAAAAAGGAAGAATCGTTAGAGATGGTAGAGCGTGAGAGACATGAGATGCTCGTTAAAGAAGAATCATACATGAAGACATAGCTGGATCTTTTTCTCACGTTTTTCTTTTGGTGTTTTTCAAACAAGAAGTTATGGTAGTGTTTTGGAATTTTTCATTTAGTTCTTTGAAAATCTATTTTGGACTTTTTCTTTGAGAATCAGTTTTAATTTTACTTTTTCGATCTCTGTTTCTTGTTCTCCAACACGTTTAGAGGGTGTTTGATACAATAACACGTCTTTGGGAAAGTTAATTCATGTGGCTCCTTTTGGTCGAAATAATATGCTTGTCCTCTATAGTTGTCCTGCAGCTTCCTCGCCATTGTAGTGGCAATGTAGAATCTGAGATCAAACTTTCTTGAGAAATGGAATTGATTCATTTTTTCTTGAGAAGCATCCCAAGCTTGATTCTATTTAACACATTATTTTTACTTTAGTATTTTTATTCAACCGCTATTAACCGCAACCGCTTGTCAACCAGTCAAGAATATTCCGCAAACACAGCCGCTTCCAATTGTTAAACCAGTCGTACAAAACGTTTACAAACGCTACTAACCGCAACCGCCCGCTTCCGCAAACTCTCGCAACCGCAACCGCAACCGCAACCGCCGCGTTTGAACCAGTCGAACCCGTAGTAAGAAACCAACGGGATCACGTGCCCCAGACTAAAATTTTGATTTCTTGAAGTAATTAACTAAAATTTTTGATTTAACTTTATATAATTAATTTAAATCTATGACAATTTATATGTTATGAAAGTTTCAAACTTTAAATCCATAAATTTTATCTAGATCTAGAGTCAATCTATGAGAATTCCAATTTAAAAAAAAAACATTATATATAGTGGTTTAAATCCGGAACATTTCTTCATGCTTCTTGTAAATTTGGATGTAAATATGACGTCTCTTATGTACTTTTTTGGGAGACGAGAAGCTCCAGAATTAAAAAAGCTAAACAATTTTGATTATGGTATGCGTAGCAGAATCATTCAAACTGATAGCCTGTTTAACATAATCTTTAGGTCCCGGAGTTGTTAATTTGTTTGAAAAAGTCAACTAATAGTCTGTTTGAACATAATATTATATCCACAAAATGTGATAATATGTATATACATTTATATACACAGTTAAACTCTAAAGTAAACCCACAATTTCATAAAAGTATTTATGTAATATAAAATAGAGTTTTGTTTGTCAGTTTTCTGTTTAACCTACTTGGGAGAATTTTGTGGACAAGGTTGATGAACTGGTGAGGTTTTGGTTTCTTGCTGTTCTTTTCTTGTAGCAGGTTTGCACATGTTTGACATTTCAGAAATGAGACGCTCTCAACAGAATTGTGTGGATATTATTATCCTTTCCCAACCAAATATGGAGCAGTTGGCTCATGGCTTATCTTCATAAATAATCAAAATCTCATATCTTCTTGTTCAGATATCATAGTACTACTTTTTAGTTGTGTCTTGACAAGTTTGTATCTTTTGTTAGGAAAATCTCTAGAAAGTGTTGATCGTTTTTAGCTGTTTTTTTTTTTTTTTGCTTTGAAACAGAAAGACAGAGAGATTACATGCTGTGTGTGTTTAGAAGAAAGCTTCGTCGCCTTTTTACAAGACTTCGATGGGTCATCAAGAAACGGGTGAGGGCCAGAGTTATTGTCAGGAAAGCAAGGTGGAGATCTCGAGGAAAAGAGAGCCAGGAAGCTGAAATATCTTCTTCAAACTCAAGAAGACATATTCGGGTTGCAACGTTTAACGTGGCAATGTTCTCACTTGCGCCTGTCGTGCAAAACATGGAGGAAACAACTCTGCTTGGTGACAACATCACAAGTCCAAAAGGGATTCTGAAGCAGTCTCCTTTACATTCTTCTGCGGTAAAGAAACCAAAGGTCTACTTTAATCTTCCAGAAAATGAGATTTCCTTAGCACAGAGCTACAGCTTTCTTAGCATGGTAGAGCGTGAGAAAGAGGATAACAGAGGAATGAGATCTCCCGTGTGTCTTCCTTCTGACAATGAAAGCTTTAATGGATACAGAAGCAGAAGAAGCATAGCTGAGTTGCTAGGAGAGTTGGATGCAGACATATTGGCTTTGCAAGACGTCAAAGCAGAGGAAGAGAAGCTTATGAAGCCATTATCTGATTTGGCTTCCGCCTTAGGTATGAAGTACGTATTTGCAGAAAGTTGGGCGCCCGAGTATGGCAATGCAATACTATCAAAATGGCCCATCAAGAAGTGGAGAGTACAGAGAATCGCCGATGCAGATGATTTCAGGTGATATAAAATTTTAACACTTACAGTAGTTTTAACTGTAAGCTCATAAGACTCCATTGAAGGTGGTCAACATTTGTTTTTTTGTGTGTGCGTGCAGGAATGTGTTGAAGGTGACTATAGAGGTCCCATGGGCTGGAGAAGTAAACGTGTATTGTACTCAACTTGACCATCTAGATGAGAAGTGGCGGATGAAGCAAATCGAGACAATTACTCGTGGAGACGAATCTCCCCACATCTTGTTGGGAGGCTTGAATTCTCTTGATGGCTCTGATTATTCCATACCAAGATGGAACCACATTGTAAAGGTACATGTCATCCCCTAAGTATATAATATCTTAGATCGGTCATGATTTAGTCATTTTCATAAATAACCAAAACAGTATTATGAGGATTCCGGAAAGCCGACACCTAGAGATGAAGTGATGAGATTTCTCAAGGGAAAAGGATACTCGGATTCAAAAGAATATGCAGGGGAATGTGAGCCTGTAGTCATTATTGCCAAAGGCCAAAGTCAGTTTCTTCATAACACTTGAACTTCCAAAGTTTTATTCTTCCATTATTATACCAAATCATAGTACTATAACCTTCCTAAATTAATAAATTAATAACATTGAAACCATAATATTTTATTAGTTTAACAAAATATTAATTTATCGAGATATTGGTTGGATCAAAATATTAATTTAAAACCGAAAATCCTATTAATTTACCGATGTATTAATTTATCAAGTACTAATTTATAGAGTTTATACTGTGATATCTTTTTTGAACTAAATTTTATACTGTAATATTAAGGGCAAATCGCAAAAATGGCACAAAAAATATGCATTGTCATAAATATAGCAACAAGGAGGAAAAATCACAAAAATAACATTTTTAAAGGATAAAGACTAAATTAACCCTAACCCTAAACCTTAAATACTACACCCTAAATCCTAAATACTAAACCCTAAACCCTAAATAATAAACCCTAAGCCCTAAATACTAACCCCTAAACCCTAAATAATAAACCCTAAACCCTAATAATAAACCATAAACCCTAAATTATATAATGCTATAAAAGTTTTTGTAATTCAAATAGTGCTAAAAATGTCAATTATTTCTTTTGGTGTTATATTTATGATAAGATGTTTTAGTGCTATTTTATGACTTTTCTCTAATATTAATATGTGAAATTCTTGATCTGATGCAGATGTGCAAGGAACATGCAAGTACGGGACACGAGTGGACTACATTCTGGCATCTCCTGAGTCACCTTACATATTTGTTCCCGGCTCGTATTCAGTTGTTTCTTCCAAGGGTACTTCTGATCACCATATAGTCAAAGTCGACTTAGTTATTACAAAAGATCGATCTCGTGGTTCTCGTAAGAAAGCAAAGCAGAAGATCGTCCGGATAAAAGCTAACATGATGTCAGAAGATACATGGAAATTAGGAAACTTTATGTCTTCATAAAGTTTGGCTAATGCACTTATATGGATAGTCACAAACCAATTAAGGAACTCTTGTTTAAATCTTAACCCTTTATTCTGAAATACTATAAGATGTCATACAGTATACAGTGATTACAAAGAACTAAAATAATATGTTTTAAGCATACAATCGTTTTCTTTTATATTCTACAACAAATCTTGATCAAGATCACAACAGAAGCAAACAAGTCTCATGCAGAGCCAGCATCTTTCTTGGTTTCCTCCTCCTCACCAGTTGGAGCATATCCGATTCCATTTCGTTTGCTTGGAAATATAGCGAAGATAGCTGCCGAGGCAACGCCCACAGCCGGAGGCAGAGCCATGACCAAAGTCTTTTGCGTTTAAACCGTGGATAAAAGCAGCTTGCGGTATTAGCGTCAAGCAACACCAGTGTCCCAAACACAGCCACCACGAAAACCGCATGAACGAAATCCACAATCCTAAGCTTATACTTGGACAAATCCTCGGATCCTGGATCTGCGTAAGTCCAAAGACCCTTTTTAGTGACTATACCAAACTTTCTTGATCAGTCGGTGCCTTTGAAACTATCGGTGAAGCATGAAAACACGCATGAGAAGCTGCAAAGAGCGACGAGAATGCTTGACATTGTAAGCTGATAAGCTTTGTTGATTGATGTCAAACAATATACATGGCTTAATATAAGCCAAGAGGTTACATAAGATCAGGGAGCAATCCCTTATATTGAGGGAAGTTACAAACAGTCTTTACAACTAGATATTTACATATCTTTAATGTCTATCACCCTCCCACAGTCACAGCGTCTGAAGAGCGGACGGTGAGGCTGGATCTGAATTCATTGTGTAAGGATGTTGGTAGACCTTTTGTAAAGATATCAGCGTACTGAAGCAACGTCGGAACATGCAGAACTTTAACCTCCCCGATCGCAACTTTTTCACGTACAAAATGTATGTCCAGCTCGAAGTGTTTTGTGCGTTGATGTTGAACTGGGTTTGTGGATAGATAGACAGACCCAATGTTATCGCAGTAAACAACAGATGCCGAGGATATTGGACGATGAAGCTCTACCAGAAGGTTACGAATCCACGTGAGTTCAGCAACTACATTTGCGACCCCATTGTATTCAGATTCTGAGCTGGAGCGAGCTGGTGTTGGTTGCCGCTTGGCTGACCATGAAACGAGATTAGGCCCAAGGAAAACGCAGTAACCCGATGTAGATCGTCGAGTATCCGGACAACCTGCCCAGTCGGCATCGGAGTATGCAGTCAACGAGTCTAGTTTTCCTTTCACCATTTGTATGCCAAAGTGAACCGTTACTTTTAAGTATCTGATAATTCGTTTCAGAGCCTGTAGGTGGGGATGTCGTGGTGTGTGCATGTATAAGCAGATCTGGTGTACCGCGTATGAGATGTCCGGTTTCGTAAACGTCAAGTATTGGAGAGCACCTGCTATACTGCGGTAGAAGGTAGGGTTATCGATTGGGTCACCTTCATCGATGGACAGCTTAGATTTTAGATCAACAAGTGTAGCTATAGGCTTGCAATCCACCATTCCAGCTCTTGCGATAATATCCTCTGTATAGGCCGACTGATTGAGGAAGAGACCGTTGCTGCTGAAATCTGCTTTAATGCCCAGAAAATGCTTCAATTGGCCCAAGTCCTTCATTGGAAATTCTGTCATCAGCTTGTCGATGATCCTTTGAAGTAGAGCAGTGGATGAAGCTGTCAACAGGATGTCGTCAACCTACAGTAGAAGGTAAGTGCAGTCAATACCTTTCTTGAATATAAACAAGGACGAGTCTGCCTTACTGCTCACGAACCCCAGCAGTTTCAGAAAACCAGAGAATCTTGAGTTCCAAGCCCGTGGAGCTTGTTTCAAACCGTAGATCGTTTTGTTGAGCTTACAAACATGTTTCAGAAATTGCTGATCCACAAATCCTGGTGGTTGGTGCATAAACACTGTCTCCTCAATCTTTCCTTGTAATAAAGCGTTTTTGACGTCTAGTTGATGAATCTGCCATCCCGAGGCTACTGCAATGTTCATAACACATCGAATTGTTGCCGGTTTGACAACCGGGCTGAAAGTTTCTGTGAAATCGACTCCCTCTTCTTGAGATTTCCCATTAGCCACTAATCGAGCTTTGTGACGCGACAACACTCCATCTGCATCAAATTTGTGTCTAAAGAGCCAAATATAACGAATAACATTAGTATTGTTAGGACGAGGTACCAAATCCCACGTCTTTGTCTTAATCAAAGCACCATGTTCATCTTTCATTGCAGGATTCCAATTTGGATCGGCTAGAGCATGGATGTGACTTTTAGGAAGTGGAGATTTGGTGTTAACAAGAAGCGAAATCATCTTTTTGGGTTTAGAGATCCCAGATTTTGATCGTGTTTGGATCGTTGGAGCTCTGAACAGAGGATCGTCCCGAGCAGAGCGAGTCTGAATCTGAGTCGATCGTCGTTGTGGAACGTGAGCGACAACATGAGATGGAGTAGGCAACAAAGCTGGAGGAAAAGGAGCCTGAAGGATCGATTTCATAGTGGTGGATGGTTCATCAGACTCATCGAGGAAGTGATAAAGCTCTTTAGGTGAAGGTGTTTCAGCTGCTGGAAAGATGTCCTCTTCAAAACATACATGACGTGATATGATGATTCTCTTAGTTTTGAGATCCATACATCTGTAGCCACTATGGAAGCATATCCAAGGAATAAGCATGGAGTGGATCTTGGTGAGAGTTTAGTCAGATTTAAGTGATTCAGATTTGGGAAACACAAACACCCGAACACTCGAAGATGATAATATTTTGGCTCTTTTTGGAAAAGAAGTTTGAATGGTATTTGGTTAAAGACAGCTTCTGAAGGCACGATGTTCAGAATGTGGGTGGCGACATGAAGTGCCTCGACACAGTAACAAGGAGAAAGACGAGCTTGAAACAACAATGTTCGAATGGTGTTGTTGATTGTTCGAATCATCCTCTCAGCTCTGCCATTTTGTTGAGAGGTTTGAGGACATGAGAATCGAACATTTATTCCATTATGAATAAAGAAAGAATGAAACTGCTCATTGTTGAATTCTCCTCCATTGTCACATTGGAAATTGTTTATTGAAGTCTGAAACTGAGTTTTAACATGGGCAGAGAAATGGAGAAACTTTGAGTACACTTCACCTTTCGAAGGATTGGATAAACCCATAAGAAATGAGTAAATTGATCCAGAAATAGCACATAATAACGTAACCCACTCATACTTGCAACAGGTGAAGTCCACAAATATGAGTGAATTATGTCAAAGTCTTGAGAAACACGAGAGTTTGAAGGAATAACGGGCAGTTTTATTGATTTTCCAATATGGCAGGGTTTGTTGGGATATTGTCCTAAAATCACACTTGTGCTCACTCCTGATGATAGTTGTGTGTCGAGATCAGACATTCGTATAATACTGGGCGGTTGCAATGTTTTGCTAGAAGCCTCTTGCAATCTGTAAGTTGTAGACTTACTGCCAGTATTATATGATCCTATAGGGTCACACACCTAAGAAAACTGGAAGCTAAGATATGAGAATGATCATTACGGTAATGATCATGTTAATGTGTATTGGATACACATTAATATCGAGAAAATGGTGTTGTGTCGATCAACACAGTATGTGTGTCGGTCGACACAGTTCGGGTTTTCGAAACCGTTGTTTCGATTTGTGACTTAAAAGTTGGCCCGTTAAGAATGATCCGAGGTCTGAATAAAACCTGAGGTTTTCGACCTGGATCAGTAGCCGTCAAGTTTTTCTCTGACAGAAAAGCAAAAACACCAGAAACTCGGAGATCCCATAGATCCGACACTAGCATCCCGTTTCCAGCTTGTGTGCGTGTGTATCTGGTAGAGGCAAGGCATCTGTGTTGCTCACTGATCTCGTTCACCAATTCATTCCGCTGCTAGTTCAAAGGTAAGAACGAGGTTGGTAAATTTCAATATAACGAACCCTAGATCCTAGGTGATCCAACAGTGGTATCAGAGCGTGTTAGGGTTTAGTCTATTGAATATAAGGCATTTAAATCGAATACTGATGAATTTGATTAGTTAATTGCCTGTAGAATCGTGTTTTATAGAAATTAATCTCGGATTTAAGTTTCTGTTGAAAACGACGAACTGCTGTTGTCGCACTGTATCGATCGACACTAAGCTTGTGTCGGTCTACACACCGCGAAAATGCTCACTCGATCTTGGAGATCGCTTTGTGTCGGTCGATACACTGGGTGTGTCGGTCGACACAGACTATGAGAATGGATATATCGGTTTAATTGGATTGAACCGGTTAAGGAAATTCGACCCGGTTTGACCGGTTATCGAAGTCCGGTTTAAATTAGGTGGTGTCGACCGATGCAAGTATGCGTCGATCGACACACCACTCGCAGAGATGAAGGTTGGACCTCAAATTTGCAGATACCGGACCAAATTTAATCCTAAAGTTCTGTACGAACCTAAACTTAATAAAACTGAATGTTTTTAATTAAATTAATAACTTCTTGGATGTATATTGGATATACATCAAGATTAAATAGTTCCTTTCCTCAACTAAATATCAAGTGATCTTGATGTCTTGCCCAATCTTGTCTACTGTCAAGACTTGTTTCGTTGTTGGATAGCCTTGGAGTCCTTGGTATCCACAACAACATGAGTAAGGCAGGTGATCAATGATAGACTTGCAGTGCGACTGTCAATAATCACAAGACAGAAAGAGATTGGTTTACTTGACTGGGCTATCAAAAGTTCTGGGCCCAGAGACATCAGAGTGGATTAGACATAGTTTGTCTCATCTACGACCAAGAGTTGTACTGGGTACAATTAGCAATGATTTGCTTACCTAGATAACTAAAGTTTGGGTGATGGCGAGTCGCCCACTCAAATTTTGGTAATATGAGGATCTTGGTTCATTGTATTCATCTGAGGAAACATAGTTATTGAATACAATGCGAGTTTTCTTATTAAATAAGATTACTCATTTCCTTGAGCATTATAACTAAAACCTCTACCTCTTTTAATTACAGCTATGTCTGTCTCAACTCACATCAACACTTTCTCACTGAGATCCGTCCTTGAGAAGGACAAGTTAAATGGATCTAATTTCTTGGAATGGTATCGGAACCTGAGAATAGTTCTCAGGAAGGAGAACAAGGGATATGTCCTTGAAAGAGTTCTCCCCGAGAGGCCACGTTCCAATGCACCGCAGACAGAAAAGAATGCTTGGGATAAGCATTCAGCTGATGTCGAAGACGTTAATTGTCTAATGCTGGTGACTATGAACTCTGAGCTGCAAAAGCAATATGAGAACGTGATGTCACCCATTGAGATGATTAACAGCCTGAAAGCTTTGTTTCAGGAGCAAGATCGCACAGAGAGATACCAGACGGTTAAATCTCTCATGGATTGCAAGCTGGCTAAGGACAGTCCAGTAAGTCCTCATGTCCTTAAAATGATGGGTTACATTGATAACCTGGGGAAACTGGACTGTGCCATTAGCCAGGAGCTAGCCACTGACATGATTCTGCAGTCTTTGCCGTCGTGTTTTGATCAGTTCATCATGAACTACAACATGCAAAACATGACTAAGACATTGACTGAGTTGCACGGTATGCTGAAGACAGCAGAGCCGAATCTCAAGAAGGCAACTCCCAGTGTACTGATGGTACAAGGGGGTAAAAGGTTTAAGAAACCTAAGAAGGATAAGGGAAAGGCCCAAGTTGTCCAGACTGAGAGTCAGGACAAGCCCAAGCCAAAGCCCAAATCCGGACCTTCTCCTGAGGACAAATGCAACTACTGCAAGCAGTTAGGGCATTGGAAGAGAGACTACAAGAAGTTCATGGAAGATTACAAGAAGCTGAAAAAGACGTATGAGGCGTCTGATTCAGGTATTTATGTTATCGAACTTAATGTTATGTCTTCTAGTTCTACTTCGTGGGTATTGGATACCGGCTGCGGTGCTCATATTTGTACTAATATGCAGGCACTAAGAAACAGTAGAACGCTGAAGAAAGGACAAGTGGAGCTACGGGTCGGGAATGGAGCTAAGGTTGCTGCACTGGCCGTAGGCACCTATGATTTGTCTTTACCTTCGGGCATGGTTTTAGCTTTGAATAATTGCTACTTTGTACCTGCGATTAGCAGAAACATAATTTCAGTTTCCGTTTTGGATTTGGAAGGTTTTGATTTTGCTGTTAAGAATAAAGTTTGTTCTTTTAATCGTGATGGTACGTTTTATGGTAGCGCCCCATTAGATAATGGGTTATATGTCTTAAACCAAGAAATGCCTGTCTTTAACATAAATACAAAGCGGTTTAAGTCAAATGACGAAAACCCTACTTTCTTATGGCATTGTCGTTTGGGCCATATCAATGAGAAACGCATTCAGAGACTCAATCGAAATGGGCTTCTGGGCTCATTTGATTTCGAATCATGTGAGAAATAAAAATCTTGCTTGATGGGCAAAATGGCTAGGGCCCCTTTCAACAAACCAAATGAAAGGGCCAGTGACTTATTGGGCCTTGTTCATACTGATGTATGTGGGCCGATGAACACTGTTGCCAGAGGAAATTAAAAGTACTTCATCACCTTTACTGATGACTTCAGTAGGTACGGCTACGTCTAATTGATGAGACACAAGTCAGAATCTTTTGATAGATTCAAGGAATTCAAGAATGAAGTACAGAACCAACTTGGCAAAAGTATCAAAGTTCTGCGGTCGGATCGCGGAGGAGAATACTTGAGTCAAGAGTTCAGCGACTATCTGAGCGAGTGTGGAATTATTTCACAACTCACTCCTCCTGGAACACCTCAATGGAATGGAGTGTCAGAGAGGAGGAATCGAACCTTATTGGATATGGCTCGATCTATGATGAGTCATTCAAATCTTCCATTATCCTTTTGGGGATACGCTCTAGAAACGTCTGCGTTTACACTAAATAGGGTACCATCTAAATCAGTGGAAAAGACACCACATGAATTGTGGACTGGGAACGTTCCTAGTCTGTCTTTCCTGAAGATTTGGGGTTGTGAGGCTTATGTCAAACGCTTAATCTCAGACAAGCTCGCACCCAAATCAGATAAATGCTACTTCGTTGGTTATCCTAGGGAAACCAAGGCATACTACTTTTACAACCAATCTGAGAACAAAGTACTTGTTGCTCGGGACTGTTCTTTTCTTGAGAGAGAATTTCTTTCTAAGAAAAACAGTGGGAGTAAAGTACATCTCGAAGAAATTCAAGATGCACATGAAGCTGCTCAGCCTGCTGAGGAAGAGCAGCAGTTGGATCCACAAAGTTCTGTGGAGCCCACGCCTGTGGAGCCTGAAGTTCGCAGATCCGGAAGGATCCGTCACGAACCCGAGAGATACTATGGATTTCTTGTGACCGATTCCAATGATCTGATGATCATTGAAAGTGACGAACCGGCGAACTTCACGGAAGCAATGATGGGCCCGGACTCCGAAAAGTGGCTTGGAGCCTCTAGATCCGAAATGGCATCCATGTCAGAAAACCAAGTATGGTCCTTGGTCGATTTACCTAATGGTGTAAAAGCCATTGAGTGTAAATGGATCTTCAAGAAGAAGATTGACGTGGATGGTAATGTACAAATCTACAAAGCTAGGTTGGTGGCTAAAGGTTTCAAGCAAATTCATGGTATTGACTATGATGAAACCTATTCCCCAGTCGCTATGCTTAAATCCATTCGGATTCTTCTAGCAACTGCCGCTTATTATGATTATGAGATTTGGCAGATGGATGTCAAAACCGCATTCCTGAATGGTATTCTGGAAGAGGATGTGTATATGACACAGCCTGAAGGTTTTGTAGATCCTAAGAATGCTAGGAAGGTATGCAAACTTCATAAATCCATTTATGGATTGAAGCAAGCACCACGGAGTTGGAATCTTCGTTTTGATGAAGCAGTAAAACAATTTGGTTTCATCAAGAACGAGGAAGAACCATGTGTATACAAGAAGACTAGTGGGAGCGGAATTGTGTTTCTTGTACTGTATGTCGATGACATACTCCTTCTCGGTAATGACGTTCCGTTGCTTCAGTCTGTTAAGACTTGGCTCGGAAGTTGTTTTTCCATGAAAGACATGGGAGAAGCAGCGTACATTCTTGGAATTAGAGTCTACAGAGATAGAACTAACAGGCTGATTGGATTCTGCCAGGACACTTATATTGATAAGGTGCTGCACAGATTCAGGATGCATGATTCCAAGAAAGGCTTCATACCGATGTCTCATGGCATGAGTCTCAGCAAGAAGCAGTGTCCGGCGACACATGCTGAGCGAGAACGCATGGATAGGATTCCTTATGCTTCAGCAATAGGATCTATCATGTATGCCATGCTCTGCACTCGTCCAGATGTAGCTTACGCGTTAAGCATGACGAGTAGATACCAATCTGATCCAGGTGAAGTTCACTGGACAGCTGTCAATAATATTCTCAAGTATTTGAGACATACCAAGGATAAGTTCCTGGTGTATGGAGGAAGTGAAGAACTTGTGGTGAATGGATTCACCGATGCGAGTTTTCAGACGGACAGAGACGATTTCCGATCACAATCTGGATATGTCTTCTGTCTAAATGGCAGTGCAGTGAGCAGGAAGAGCTCTAAGCAGAATACCGTAGCTGATTCCACGACGGAAGCTGAATATGTTGCTGCTTCAGAAGCGGCAAAGGAAGCTGTTTGGATCAAGAAGTTCATGACTGAACTTGGTGTGGTACCTAGTATCTTGGAGCCAGTGGCTTTGTTTTGTGATAACAATGGAGCCATTGCTCAGGCGAAAGAACCCAGGTCACACCAGAAGTCCAAACATGTAGAGAGGAGATATCACCTGATTCGTGATATCGTCAATAGAGGTGATGTGAAGATCAACCGAGTTCCGACGGACGAGAATGTCGCTGATCCTCTGACTAAGGCACTCCCAAGGCCTAAGCATGAAAGTCATACGACTGCTGTAGGCATTAGAGATCTAAAGATGTAATCTTGATTCTAGTGGGAGTTTTAGTTTTATTTTAGTTATAATAAAATGCTCTTGTAAACATACTTTTGGATATGTTTAATGAAATTTGATTTCAGCATTATTTATTGTGATCAAAATAATGGTCCCAAAATAAGTTTATGTCATATTATAGGTCATCAAGTTGAGGACTTGATCATGAAACCCTATAAGTCATAGATGATATAAATTATGTTTTGTCCCTAGTCAAGGTTGTCAAAGTGGGACAATGATAACCGCGAGAGACTAGATTGTGAGGTGACTGTTGATTAAGTTTCATGGAGTCAATGATATGATTATCGCAGTCAGTCACATAGATATATGTTGGTGAACATATGATCGGACATGACCCACTAATGAGAAGTCTCCAGGATAGTTATATCTGTGTCATGAGAGGTTCTCATTACGACTATAGAGTATAGTCCTCAGACCTGAGTTCATCATGCTTTTTTGCATATGAATTGGTACACTTTGACTTTGTCAAACGCCGACCCGTAACTGGCAGTTATAACGGCACTGTTCAGATGTATCATGAAATGTGCGTTGAAATAGGGATGGAACGAGATGGAATTTGTCCCTCCTGTATAACGGGAGACAAATATCTTTGGGCCTATCGAAGATTTTATGCTGAGAAAATGTGTGGCCGCACTCAAACGAATTGTAGTTCAGTTGTTTTTCATGTTCAGTATAGATCAGGAGTTCGATAAACACGATGTTGGCTTAATAAGGATGACACCAATCTTGCCTTATGCCAAATCGAGATATAGAGACAAAAAGATTATAGGAATTGATGATTCCAGTACAAGTGGGAGATTGTTGGGATAGTGTCCTGAAATCACACTTGTGCTCACTCCTGATGATAGTTGTGTGTCGAGATCAGACATTCGTATAATACTGGGCGGTTGCAATGTTTTGCTAGAAGCCTCTTGCAATCTGTAAGTTGTAGACTTACTACCAGTATTATATGATCCTATAGGGTCACACACCTAAGCAAACTGGAAGCTAAGATATGGGAATGATCATTATGGTAATGATCATGTTAATGTGTATTGGATACACATTAATATCGAGAAAATGGTGTTGTGTCGATCGACACAGTATGTGTGTCGGTCGACACAGTTCTGGTTTTCGAAACCGTTGTTTCGATTTGTGACTTAAAAGTTGGCCCGTTAAGAATGATCCGAGGTCTGAATAAAACCTGAGGTTTTCGACCTGGATCAGTAGCCGTCAAGTTTTTCTCTGACAGAAAAGCAAAAACACCAGAAACTCGGAGATCCCATAGATCCGGCACTAGCATCCCGTTTCCAGCTTGTGTGTGTGTGTATCTGGTAGAGGCAAGGCATCTGTGTTGCTCACTGATCTCGTTCACCAATTCATTCCGCTGCCAGTTCAAAGGTAAGAACGAGGTTGGTAAATTTCAATATAACGAACCCTAGATCCTAGGCGATCCAACAGGGTTCACATGAAAAGTGTTCTTTGCGTTTATTACATAACAATGAATTTGAATAAAAAACAGAAGCAAGCGAAGACGAGTTGAGATGCCCAAGTCTCTTATGCCATAAAGCTGGAGTATAAGCAAGAAGTGCAGTTGAAGAAGACGGTGACTTATTGAAAGAAGCTAGAATAGAGTAGAGGTTACCAGAACTTTCACATCGGAGCAGAGCTTTCCGACTTTGAAGATCCTTCACAGAGAAACCAAAAGGATCAAATTCCACAGAACACCAGTTATCTTTCGTGAATTTACGAACAAATATTAAGTTTTTAATGATGTTGGGTGTGACAAGAACATGTTTGAGAGCAAGAGGACGAGTGGAAGTGTTTAAATAGCTGGAGCCAATGGAAGTGACATGAATGGATGAGCCGTTTCCTACAATAACAGAGTGGTTGGTGCAATGATTAAGACTAGAGGTGAGGATACCTGGATTAGCAACGAGATGTGCAGATGCACCCAAGTCCATATACCAATCTGTTGATGGCTCAGCAATTTTGTCAGATGTGTAAGCATGGTGTGTATTTGGGAAGTCGATCAGGTTTGCGTGAGATGGAGTAGCAGCCTGTGATGGAGCCGTCATGGGCCACGCTGGATACGGCTGAGACCAATATGGAGGTGGTGGTGAAGGCCAATACTGTGGTTGTGTCCACTGGTTGCGGTACTGGTTGTACTGAAAACCACGTCCTCCGCGTCTGCCTCCCCGACGGTTTTCTCTGTTGTTCCCGTTCCTGCCATTGCAATTTTGAGAATTGCCTGAATCGTGTGAGGTAGAGGCAGTTAATGCTGTCTTCGACGAGGAGTTGTCAGAGTGGCTAGCCGTAGAAGTAGTCTGATGTTTCTTTAACCGCGTTTCTTCCCATTAAAGCATCGATTTAGCAGATTCAAAACTCGGAAAAGGCTCCTTGTGCTTGATAACGTTGATGATGTTATCAAACTTTGCATTGAGACCATTGATGAGGTAAATTACAAGGGTCCTCTCATTGACTGCCGCATCGACGTTGGATAGCAGATCTGCTGTCGATTTCATCTTCTGACAGTATTCCTGGACTGTCATGTCTCCGATCTCCATTGTTCGAAGGTCATTGTCCAGTTGTATGGCCATCGCCTCCTTGTTATTGCGGAATTGGTTCTCCACACGCAACCAGATGTCACGAGCAGTGCCGCCGGTTTCAAACGATGACCGGAAAAGAGGTTTCGCCATCGTTCCGTACAGCCACAACTTGATTAATCCATCCCGCGTTCGCCAAGCGAGGTCATTAGCACCGGTATGAACAAGAGTCCCGTCAAGATGTCCGGCGACGTCAAACGCCATACAGTGGGTGAGAATGAGTTCTCTCCAGGCGTCGTAGTTATGATCTTCAAGGTCAAGGATCACGGGAATATGATGTTTGATGTTTGTTACACCAAAGCATCGTTCTGTCCGGTTATTGTTTTCGTTGGCCATAGCCGAAATGAACAGAGGAAGAAACGAGAGATAATAGAGAATAAAAAAAAGAAGAAGAGAATTAAGAGAAGAAGAGAATCGGATCAGAACTGTGGGTTCTCTGATACCATGTAAGCTGATAAGCTTTTTTGATTGATGTCAAACAATGTACATGGCCTAATATAAGCCGAGAGGTTACATAAGATCAGGGAGCAATCCCTTATATTGAGGGAAGTTACAAACAGTCTTAACAACTAGATATTTACATATCTTTAATGTCTATCAGACATGACCTTATTAGATGTGGAGCATTCACCGTCGTTTGTGAGGACAGGGTTGAGTAAGAGGTAGATGAAGAGTGTTCCTGTTGGTAGAAGCTTTATGAGACTCTCGAGGCCTGTGAGGGATTTGTTTGCCATTGGTTCCGATGAAACTGGAGAGTTTGTTTTAGGTATTAGCAAAGAAGAAGCTTCGGACATGGGCTCGAACTTCAAGTTAATTAAATAAATGTTTAAGTATGTTCTTAATTGGTTTAATGCGTATTTATAGAAGAATTAGTGATGAATGATGATCTGGTCCGAGATGTTGGGTTTAACACCGTAGGAAAAACTAGTGACGAACTTGACCAAGTCAAATTATTACTCGTTTATCTACACACGAAGATTATTACTCGTTTTATAAGTCTACACACGAAGACGAAATAATGCTGAAATAGTTGATTATTATTCGTCAATAAGAATAGTAGATAAAAAAGTATATAAGTTTTGGACTTCAAGGAGAAATTTCTAAGGTGTTGAAGAACGTTTGGTTATGAATCTTGACTACTAAATAGAATGTTCTTTCAGGTTATAACTTGAGCTAGACTTAACACGGCTAGCAAAAAAACATCATATAATATACAACGAATTTTATTGTTTTTGTTGGTTTAAATGTTTAAATGATCTGTTTATAAAATTTCAGGAAAGATTCAGCACTTTATGTTTTTAAATTATCAAACATAATTTGCTGTGTCAAAAGGCTTGTGGTCAAATAGTAAGGAGAGGAATTTGGTAAACTAACACGTTTTCAAGTTCTATTCATTTGTTATGCGAAACTAAAACACATTTCTTTAGATATCTACATGGATATGGATTCATTGCTTTCGGCTTATTTGAATACCTAGAGAGAGAATCTATCTATGGACTGCACCTCCACTTGGAGATTAGTCTGAATTTCTCCGTAGGCTTGGGATACCACAAGTTAATAAAAAAAAAAACATAATTCGTAAAAGTGAAACGCAAATCAGTAGAGAACATGATTAGTTTTTTTTTTGCTTTAACATTTTTATATGCTTTTAAGTTACGCGCCTTTTATATGGAACTTGAGTATTTTTTTTTCCACCAGGTTACATTCTAAAAAATGTGATTGCTTTCGCAAAAAAAAAAAAAATATATATATATATATATAATGCGTTCCAAGTTTGTGTTTAAAATTGCAAATGATACTTGTCTTAACCAAAAAAATATATTGAATTTTTGTAAATATAACTATACCTTTCACATGTAACACAAACTTGAAATGAAAATGGAAAGAAAAATTTCAATGCGTTACATTCGAGACTTCTACCGTTTGCACTAGAACTGCAATTTTTGGTTTTTTTGGTTTTTCGGTTCTAGTTTGGTTTCTTACATTGAACCGTTCGAGAACTTTTTTAATTAATTCAGTTATTGATTTGGTTCAGTTTGATCGAACCGATCATTTAACCAATTTTATTTTTAATGTTTTTCTAATAAACTAAGATTATCCGAATTTAACCAAAATATATTATTTTTTGAACCGAACCGAATCAAATTAACCGAATTATCCGATATTACTCAAATTTAATCGATATTAACCAATTTTTTTTTCTGCGGTGTTCTTCGGTAAATTTTGGCGGGTTCTTTATCTTCGTTGTAGCTGCGATGTTTCAGTTTATTGGATTCCGGTGGTGGTGTTTCTTTGCATTGGGAGTGTGCTTTTCCTTGATGTTGGTGCGTCGGTATAGTTCCTTCGGTTCACTTCCTTATCTTCTGCTTTGGGTCTTCTACCTCGGGTAAGGGTTCTCCGGCACAGCTTTAAGGAATTGAGGCTTCGGTCTTCTTCACATCTAGTCGTTCGGTGGCGGGTGGTAAACGGTTTGGTCCCTCGGCTTCCTAGGTTTGTCTGCATACGTCTTGCTCATGGCTCCTAGTGGTGGAGCAATATAATGAATGTATGTGGGTCAACCTAAATAATCTCGGCTTCAGATGTCTCGCTCCTTTTCTCTCTCGATGTTCGGTGCTCACTTCCTCTTTGTTGTCCTTTTTGCTTGTTCTTAGTTTGACCGTTGCAGCTTTTCAGTTGATGTTAGTGATTTCTGTCTAGCAGTTTATGTTTTAAGTTTGTTTTTTTGATGTCTTGTCTATATCATGTCTCTGGGGATTGGTTTTCATCCGTTGGCTTTTGGCTCTGGTATCAACTTGTGATAGCCAGCTTTAGATTCTTAAGGTTGTATTCTATAAATGCATCCCACCTCGATAATGAAATGATAAATCTTCCGGTGAAAAAAAATCAATTTTATTTTTAAAACATAAATTTGTAAATTTCAGTTAGTAAATTCAAAACCAAAACTAATTCATAACCGAACCGAATCAAACCAATTTTGTTGGTTAATTTCAGTAAACTTTTTGATAGCCGAATTAACCAGAAAAAAAAAATCAAACGATTCGGTTAGATTAACCAAACTGGCAGCACTAGTTTGCGCGCCTTTAGAAGTCAAAATATTTTAATTTACCATGATATCAGAACATAAGTTTCTTCTTTGTTAGGGCTCTCTTTGTTATACATCAAACATAGATATAAGAAGTATATAACGTTTTGATTTTGTGTGTTGCATGTCAAAATGGATTGTTTTCACAATATCATGTGCATGACTGGTCCAGTGCGAGGAAACCCACCGATTTGAACATCCAGTTTGAAGTGACATTTTTTTATATAAAAAATATAGTTTTCATTATTATATATTTAAACAAGTTTAGAAAGGGCATGTTGGCAAAAAAGAAGTTTAAAATGACATTTTAAATATATTTTTATTAATATGTATTTAAATAAAGTTTGGAAAGACATTTTAAATAATTTTCATAATATATATTTAAATAAAGTGTGTAAAGGCATTTTGTAAATATATATTATTATTAAAATATATCTAAACAAAGTTTGGAGTTATAATTTTGTTTTAAAAAATTACATTTGTTACGGAAATTGTAGCTGATTTTCTTATGATTAAAAGCATATCATTAGGAAAAGAAAAGATTATGATGAAGATAAAGGGATAAATAATAAATGTGTTGTTGTTGCTGAGGAGAACTCTACGATTGATTACTTCATTACATTCATTGATCAATTTGTAGTTTATCGATCTCGAGTACATGTACCAATAATTCTAAAAGTGTGAAAAAACTTTTGAGTTTTTGTTCGGTTTAAGAAAATTAACATGATAAATGAAGATACTTTGGAGGTCTTTAACGAATAATACGCATTCACACGTAATTGGTGAAGATTTATTTATATATTTTAAAATTTTGAGAGTCAGTATCAAATAAAGTTCGAAAATATATTGAAGTGCTTGATATTTTTGAAAAAATGGAAGACTATTATTAGAACATTGAAATTGCTTATCGCATGTTGTTGACCATCTTGGTCTCGGTTGTCACTCCTGAAAATTTCCAAATTTCAAATTTAATAAACAATTACAGTCTACCATGCATGAGTGATTAAATGTGATGATTTTGTTATCAGTTGTGACACTTATGATTAAAATACTCGACTATTTGAGTTTAATAAATAATTTATGAAGTAAAAATGCAAGAAAAATATATTTCAATATTTTTACTCCTTCTTTTCTTGCGAACCATTTATGGAGTTAGATTATTTTATGAAGCTTTAATGTTATTTTAATTGTATTATTATTGGATTTGTTTACAAAATAAATCCAAAAATAATTTGGTAAAAAAATTGTGTAGGGAAAAAATGTGTGTAAGGCATCCTAAAATATTGGATCGGACTGATTATGTGTTCTTTTAAATATAATTGATATGTAACATTTTAACATTTGTTGTTAACTTTTTCTGTTCCTATTTTTAGAAGAGACGTGGATCTTATTCTTTTGGGCTTGCTCCATTGACGAGCTTTTTCGTTCTACCGCCGAGTTCTTCGGATGCGAGGGAGATATAGAGCAGAAAAGATGTCCTTCTAGAAGAGTATTCCACTTAGCATCACTGCAATTTCTGCCTGAGATTCTAAGCTTTTGGTCTGCAATCGTAGTATTGCTCAGGTTACCTAACCGTCTATCCATTTCTTATACCTTATATGATTCTGTATAATTTTCAAGTATTCTTCTCCTTAATGGTGGCTTACTTTCCTCTGGAACAGTCTTACGAATTCAAGGTCGGATCTATGCCAGTAAAAGAAAGGAAACGTGAATTCGTAGACAATCCAAACGGGTTGTATTAAGGTTTATGGGCTTCCAACTTAAAACCAATTGGTGATAACTGGAGTGGCCCATATCCCTTATATATTACTAAAGATCCCTTCCAACTACCAATGTGATACTTATGTCTCTAATATGTCCACTCGAGATAATGGCTCTTTGACCATTAATCTCGGATGTTCGGGCTTGGATCGACGACACCTATTTGGGCCTAGGTTGTCGATAATTGGACCAACTTTGGGTCGGATCTGGTTGGGCTGCATGGATCGGGCTGATACCATATGAAAGTTTATGGGCTTCTAACTTAAAACCAATTGGTGATAAGTGGAGTGGCCAATATCCCTTATATATTACTAATGATCCCTTCCAACTACCGATGTGGGACTTATGTCCCTAATAGGTTGTTCTCTGCACAGGCAGCACCAAAGCCTCCTCCACCAATGTATTTTATACCCGAATGAATGAAAGTCGGTGGAAAGGTTAAAACCCACACCGCATTTGTGCTTTGTACTACTTAAAGCACTTGCTTACTTTCTAGTTATGCATATAAGGAGTTTTTCTTACCACTTTTTTTTCCTGCAGAGAATTGTGATTGGTACTCCTGAAGTTGGTTATGGTCAGAAAGGAATGAACGAGAGATACCGGTTAAAACCTACAAATTGTATATGAGCAAAGCAAGAAGAGCTGAAATTGAACGAGCTCTGATGTTGCATCGTACTTCGGATGCACAGGTAATGACCATGGCTGCCTTATTTGTGGGTATTGGTAACGAAATAGGCTTAAGTTATGCAAAACTTGGATGCCTGTGGAAACTCTGCCTTGAGACTGAATAGTATAAAACTCATTTTGTTTCTCCTGTCATATGTCTTGTTTTCAGGAAATGGAGCCATAAGTGCTTGGAATTGTCACTGGTTCAAGGTCAATAGCACATGCAATGGTGGATGCAGCTATGAAGGTAGTTACAATACGTGTTTGAGTTTGTGGAATGCCCAGGAATCGACTACATCTATAGAATTTAGTGTATACTCCCTCCGTTTCTTAATAGTTGTCAATTTAGAGATTTTTTTTTTTTTGTTTCAAAATACTTGACGTTTTCAATTTTCAATGTAAAATTTATTACAATTTTATGTTTTGTGACTATTTGTATTCTAAAAATAATTTTATCATTGGTTAAATTGTGTTTAGGTAGATAATTAATGATGTTTTGTATAGAAAATGTAAAATATTAAATGTTTTCTTAATATGTGTGTCAAAGCCTAAAACGACAACTATTAAGAAACGGAGGGAGTATTTAGTTACAAAAGTAAAAGTCAGACAAGTCTATGTTTTCTTTACCTTGGTTTCACTGAGGGGTTGTAGGCTGCATCTTCGGTGAAGGATGACGAAGACGCAGGGAATGTGGTTCAACAAGCTTTAGACTCAACTGGCGAACATCTGCCATTAGATAACTCTATAGTGTCTGGTATGAAGGATCAAGACCAAGCCAATGGCAGCTTGGATCAAAATCAAAGCCGGTCTCCCTCAAATACATGAGAGCAGATGAGTAAAGGATTGATCAGAAGGAAAAACGAAATGCAAATGGATTCATAGCTTATCAGCTCTTGTGTTTCAACTTGGCTCATGATTCCGGTAAATTAAAAGGAAATTTGTTTCGACTAAATGAAATTACAAACTTTTTCACTTGAGGTTTTTTTCCTTCTCATTCTCTCGTTGATTTGAAATTTTTTGTTCATGTATAAGTCCACAGAGAAGCAGTACTCACCAGCTGAAGTGAATTTTCTTCTCAGGGGAAGGAGACAACAATGAGTAGCTTGCAGCCACAGTGTCCCCAGAACACGCCGATCTACAGAGAAATACAGACTTGTAATAGATGGATCAAGAATCAAATCATGGTTCTTGTAAAAAGATGAAAATAACCTTACATCTTCATCTAAGGAATTTTTTTTAGATCAACTGTTTGGTCTGTAGATGTTAGTTTAGTTTTAGTTAGTTAATAATTGAGCAGCTTCTTGATTATTACGATTGATTTTGTAACTTCAAAGCTGTTTTTTCAAATTTTAAAGCAACTTAGTATCTAATTTGGGAGACATTGTTTCATATTTTTCATAGACGGTGATTCTAGTCCTGTCAAAAGAGAGAAATCCTTCCTTTTCTATACTATTATTGTTAGCAAGAATAAGCGAGAATATCATGTTAAGGTTTGAGAATCTCAACTCTCTTTATTGATCTCAAGAACCAGATTACAAGATAGAGAACACTGATTACAACTAAGAACCCTAATTGATATCTAGGTGTGCACCTACTAGATCCCAATTAGCCCTAATACGATCTCATGTCGATCGTATCCCACAGAGTCATCACGTCTGATCTCACTCTCAGTCCAAGCATGCTTCAGTCAATGATCCTCTTCTCCTTTTATACTTCATTCTCTTCAAGTAAGTGTCCACGTCAACTTTGGTATGTTGATGAAGCTTATCAATACTCCCCCCCCCCCCCTCAATGACAAGCATGCCCTCAAGCTTGATGAGAAGAAATAGATGGGGCAACATGAATCTGATCCAATCAAGCTTTTTTATTATGATGCAACTCTGATATGTGAACCCTCTCACAAGCACCAGTGGAAGAGTCTTTAAATTCTCCAGCAATATTAAAGAAAACGAGAGTTGCTCCAACACCACCATCAACATGTAATAGAAGAACCTGTACTTGCTTTATTCTTTCTTTGTATTTGAACATCCTGTTTTTGTAATAGCTCTTCCATTTCAGTTTTTGTTGAATCTAGAGTTGTAGTAGATATACCTTGATATGCATTAATAACATGGCTCTTCTTTCTTTAATCAATTGATGACTCAAGATTCTTAAAATCTTGGTTTGAAACCACAGCTTTCCCTTCTCACAAAATGTTGATACTATGGTTTGGAACTGCAGATTTCACTACAAGAAATATGGATATTGATAGCAGATCACGATAGCACGAATTCACAAACTGCTATTAAAGATAACAAACTGAGATACCAGCTCTATTATAGCATTCAATCAACGCTAAGCAAATTTTTTTACGGAGTTTTATTAAGCGGAAAGACAAAAATCTATCCGTAACACTTAGTCCGCCAAAAACTTGGTAAAAATTTCGTTTTGGAACCAAAACTAAAGGTTTTTGTGGAAATTTTGTGTATGTTTTTTTTTCACATTGAGACTCATAATTCCTCCAAAAAAAAAGGACAAGAGACTCCGATCTCTCACCGACTCCGACGCTTTTCTCCTCTGTAACTTCTTCTTCTTCTTCTCCAGTTTACTACTTGTCTCTCTTGAATCGAACCAATGGGTAGAGATTTTATGATTCTGGGTATTCTCATTCTCCTCTTTTCTGGGGTTGTAGCTTCAGCTCCTTCAGCTAATTCTCGAGCGAGTAAGTTTTCACATTTTTACACTCTCTGCTCTTGAATCCATGTTTCATCCTTGTTTAATTGTTTCAAATCTCACTTTTTGGCAGAGATTGTTAGTGGGTTTATCTCAAATCGCGGCTCTTCACTCAGCAATTGAGACGAGATCGATGGTGAAATTCGAGAATGGGAATACAGTAGAGTCGGTGTTCGACGAAGAAAACTTGGTAAACCGTATTCGATTGAAGTTTTACCCAACAACGAGCTGCTTATTCTTGATTCTGGGAACAGTAACATCTACAAGATTTCATCCTCTCTTTCACTATGTAAGTATAAGAATGTGCTGGCTTTTATTGAATCATATGTTTGTTCCATGATAATAACTTTCAAAACCACTATCTTAAAGCTTGGGACTCTCTGTGATTTTGATATAGTTGACGGTCTTTGAAATTTGATCCTAATTGCAATCATTGTATCTTGTGCTGAGTTTAAAGCCTACCTTGTAGGAGTTACAACAATTGCTGGGGGCAAAACGGCTCGCAATTGCTTAGATGGAATCAATGGAGAAGATAGCAACAAAATGGAAGAAGAGAGTATGTGGCGGAAGCTGTTTATAACATTATCAACCAAAGAGAAGGAAGAAGATTTCATGGCTATGAAAGGTTGTAAACCTTCACATATGTCTAAGAAGAGAGTCAAACTCATCCAAAGAAGCTTACTTGTGAGTGTTTTCAAAGTTGAATACTTTGTCTTTTTTAAAGTGTTCAAAGATTACAGTTTCTGAGATTAGTTTTTGGTTGGATTTATGTACAGTTGGCGGGTCCAGGAACATGGTTGGCTGATTTATGTCCAGATAGATATGATGTTAGGGTGAAGAAGAGCTCTGAGAAGGTATTTGAATGATTTCCAGAAGTAGATATTGAGATGTGGTTAAGGAAGTTACATACTTTGGATGGCACATTCACTCTGAGACTCATGACCTTTACGCTGAGACTACTTGTCCTGTACAAACCGGAGATTTCTTGGTTGCACACTCTCAAGTTCTTCCTGGTTACACTTCTCGTGTAAGTTCGATTCACTTTGTTATGTAGTTTTTGTTATTCAGTTTGAAGAATCTCTTGCAATCATAATGATTGGTGTCCTAATAATATCTCTTATAACTTGTTTCATGCTCTAGGACGATCAAGGAAGTTGAGAGAAGGGTTTGTTGAGTTTTGCAAGTGGTTTATCCTAAGGGGAAGTAAAGGGTCTAAAGGGTTTGTGGGCGCTTCAATAGGTAGTTGAGAAGAAACTTAAGTGTACGATGGATCAATTGATTTCAGAAGAACCAGATCTTGAAGCTGGTCTAGCTGATGTTACGCAAGAATCTACCTCAGATATTGTTTCAGGCAATGGTGGGGTGTCAAATGAATGGCTGAACTTTGGCGTGTCTGAAAATATAGCTGGTGATCTAAACTATCCATTAATGGGAAACGAGAACCCAGCAGAAACAAACACTCAAAGTTCAGATCTTTCTTTTACTGAAAATGACCATAAAGTGATGAGGGAAATAGCAAAGCTCGCTATGAGAAAGCATGCACAGATTGAAAGGATGAAAAATTCCTTGAGAAGAATTAAAGCAGCTAAGACATCATCATCTTCATCATCATCTTCGTGCAATAGCATCTTCTCAATGATAGTAACTGTTCTATTCTTTGGCTTTCTAGTCTTTCAAGGTACCATTTTTTAGTGTCTTACTGAAAGTTATAGCTTGATGAATCTGCGGATGCTTATTTGTTTGCAGGTCGTGCGACTCTAGGCTATGCTCAAGCCATACCAAACAAGCGTGTCATTGCTTGTATTGGAGACGGTAGTTTCCAGGTTACATCGCAGGATGTGTCAACGATGATACGGTGTGAGAAAAAGACCATAATCTTTCTCATCAACAATGGAGGCTACACCATTGAAGTCAATTCATGATGATCCTTACAATGTCATAAAGAACTGGAACTACACAGCTTTTGTTGATGCGATTCACAATGGAGAAGGTAAATATTGGACTGCGAAAGTGAGGTGCGAGGAGGAGCTTGTACAAGCGATTAGCAGGGCTTTTATGTTAGTGATGGCTTTTATGTTATCTTATTGCTTATTCTCCCAATTTTTGTGGTGTCTACATTGATAAATTTGTATATATTGATAGGTAATTGATTCTAATGTAAAGTTTAAGGCTACTACAAATTGATTCAAAAAAATACAAAAAAATTCGTTACAAACAAATACTTGATTGGTTTTGCTATAAATAATTTTGAAATAAATAAAAAAATGAACAAACAAATTTTTCAGCTTTAGCTTAAGGTATATATAAATAGGGTTTAGAATTTAGGGTATAAATAGGGTTTAGAGTTTATGGTATAAATAGGGTTTAGGGTTTAAAAAAAAATCTAACTATTATAACATATCCAAGAAACAAGATTTAACATTTATAAATAAATTATTATTATTCCAATATATTATTTTGCAAACTTAATCTCATTCCCTAACTTAACTCTAACCCTATATTCCACACTTTAAACCCTAACTATATCTAGATCATAAATTAAAAATACAAAATTCATAACTTGTAATATTATAAGTTTAATATTTATTTAGAGTAAATGTTTATTTAGAGTTTAGGGTATTGGAGGGTTTAGGATATTTGATTTAGAAATTAGTGTATTAGAGAGTTTAGGATATTGCAATTTATTTCTTTTGTTTATAATATCTTATTGTCTTTTATATTATTTTATGGTATAAATAGGATTTTATGGTATAACCTATACCCCAAACTTAATTCAAATCCTAAACACAAAATACTACCCAAATATAACTATTAATTGTATAACATAAAATTAATATTTTCAAACATTAACCTCAAACCTTAACCATAAAATTTATAACCTCTAAAAGTGTAATTGTATAAGATTTAGATCACAAACACAAACTCTAAGGTTCTAACCCTACACAACCTTACTTTTATACCAACCCTAAACCCTAAACTTCTAAACCCCTAATAATAAACATTAAAATTTAAATATCAAATGATATAGCAAAAATTTAATACTTATAAAAAATTTCAAGTACAATAAATCTAACATTAACTCTATACCCTAAACACAACCCTAAACCCTAAACTTCTAAACCTCTAATAATAAACACTAAACATAATTTTCCTATTTGTCATTTAACATAAGAAAATACATTAAATTATTGTTTTACTTTAAAAACATAAAATTGGAAAATAAAAAAAATCAGAAACACTAAATATGAATAAAGTATTTTTATAAAGCTTTTTTAAAAGAGATAAAAAATAAATAAACTTTATGAAAGGAGAAGTAAAAAAATTTGTGTTTGAGAGCCAATTTGTGTTAAATTTTTTGGTTTTAGAGCCAAACTTTTTCTATTGAGCGCCAAACCCAAAATTTTAGTAAAAATAACCCTAAATTTGTCTGAGTAGAACAAAAACCCTCTTAGTCTTCCAGTCGCCTAACTCTCTCGAACTTTCGCAGAGGTTTCGATTTCATCCTCTTTCTCTTAAGCTTCGCTCTCATCCTCTTCACTTTATGAATCCATTCTCTCATCCTCTTCACTTCTTGAATCGTGCTCTCATCCTTTTAGTTTTGTTTGTCATCGATTACCTCTCTGAAAACCCTAGACTCGAGCATCGCTTTTAGTTTGGTTTCCTAAGCTGATTCGTAGAAGCCATCTCGCAGCTATATAATCTCTTGTTCAATAGAAGTTTCTCAGAAATTCAACGATCTTCGATGGAAGGGTTAAAGATGGCAGACGCGGAATTGATGGTTTACATCTTGGTGAGTAGGTTTTGGCAGCTCTTGTTTGAATCAATCAAGGGTTTAATTGAGTTGAAGCTCTGATTTTGAAATTGTGTGTGTATAATCACTATAAAACTCACATCAATGTTTGCTTTAAGCTGAGACCCTTTTCATGGTTAAGTTTGTCTATTATTTGTACCTTTCTTGTTGGTTTGGCTCTGGGGCCAATAAACTGAATGGTAGATACTTTTATGGATCTCTACATTTGTTGGTTGCTTGAAAGCAAATAGCATTTTGGTTATTAATGTTTGTGCTATTGCTTGTAGATATGCTTGCAATGCCGAAGGCGAGGGCATAGTCTTAAAAACTGTCCGGACAAGAACGATGATAGCAGCTTTGAGAAGAAGCTGTGTTACAACTGTGGAGATACTGGTCATTCACTTTCTCATTGTCCTGAGCCTTTGAAAGATGGTATGCTATGTGTGAGTTTGGATCCGGAAGATTTTTTGTTTTTTTCCTACTGGAAAATTATAAAGAAAAGTAACATGGAGAGTTGTTTATTTTACCTCTCAGTACGATTAAGGATCTGTCTCACATGTATTTAATCAAGGGTCGGAAATGTAGTTCATGTAAATTATAGTTCTACTATATTCATTTGTCACTAAGTTGCTGTTTTTTGTAGGAGGGACGAAATTCGCAAGCTGTTTCATCCTTCCAAATGCAGAAACGAGTTTAAAGCTATCTTTCGCGAGCTCAGTTCTCTTTTATTCCAGTTCGTTCCTTTCTTCCCTCAAAATTTTAAATTTTCATGCTTTTTGAGCCAATGAATATTCAATTACTTGATGCAAAGTCTGTTGGTGATTACTATTTAATGCTACTGTTCGTTTTCCTAATAGTTTTCTTGTGTGTATCGATCTTTGTTTTGAAGGTATGACGAAACATTTGATGGGGTTCTATTGGCTAATGATTTTACTGTGAAAAGCAAGTCTCAGATTTCTTTTCAGAATGGCTGCATGCTCTCTCTTGGCATGCATCATCGCACATGTTTATGGTATGTATACATAAATCCAGTTTTAACATCAAATTAGATCTCAGAGTGTGGAGTACTTGTGTGGTTTCTTGTGTTGACAGATATTGGTGCTGGTCTTTCTTTTTTGGTTACAGATGATTTGTTCTCATCGAATTGGGTTCAAATGGATTGCCTCAATGTTGAGGCTTTAGTTCTTAATATATCTTCACCAAACTTTGCGTTACCAAGCTTCATTGCTGGAATGAAGAAGCTAAAGGTTCTGATAATCACAAATCACGGTTCCTGCCCAGCAATATTGAGCAATTTCTTGTTGTCTCAGCTTATTACCCATAATCAATTTCTTGAGCAATGTTTTGTTTGTTTGTGTATATTCATGTTTAAGTTGGAGAAAAATTTATTGTTTGTAACTATACTTTTATAAATTATAAATATATTTCCACAATTCTAATTGATTTTCAAATAAGAATTCAAAACTAGAATTCAAAATATAATTATATAATAAAAATTTATAGCTCTAATTACTATTAAATATGGCAAAATATAAAAGTGTTGATAAGATATACAACAGCCATAAAAATTGGCTATTATAAATAATAATACAGCAACAACAAAAATGCTAGTATAACATATAATACAGCTCTAAAATACTGCCACCACAATATATATTATTGCACGAATAATATGCTACATTAATCTATAAAATGACGCTAAAACAATGCTACTGAAAACTATACTATCACATCAAAATTAACGCTATCTTAGACAGATATTTTATAGCATACAAAATTAGTGCTATCGTAGATGGCTGACCTAAGATGGCAGCGGCAAACATAGCGTTTATGGAAACGCTACAATAGACATATGATAGCGTTTTCGTGGTGCTATCAATACCCAGTTTTCTTGTAGTGTTTATCTTCTCTGAGTCACAACATCTCCAAACTGAGTGGTTATGTGTCGAGTGTTGAAATAGAATTTGTAACAACTCTTGTATCAACAGTTCTGATTTCTCCTTTTGGTCTCTACCATATCTCCAAACCAGTTCATCCACTAAAAGCCATGTAAAACGTCTCATGTATACTCCCTTTCTTGAAATTAAGCTTGACCTCAAGCTTAAGCTGATGAGAATAATGCGAGATTGCCACTGTTGAACTCGTATCAGAATTAACCCAAACCTTAAAGCAGCTAGTGTCGAGGTAATAAGAAGCTGAGTTGTGCCACCATATTCTTTGTAACTGTATCTTTTGACCAACCTATAAACAAAAGGACCAATAATAGAATCTTTCCCATCAGTACCGGTCATGAAAGGATATAGAGAAGTTCCAGTTGCAGGTTCTGTAAAAAGTCTCTCGCTAAGCATCAAGTCATTTGTAGCTCGATTCACACATTGAAACATTCTTGCAACCTCTTTGTGCTTTCTTCCTCTACGAGTTATATTTTTGCACAATATTTTCAACTTTTTAACCCATACGCACAAACAGTGGAACTGAGATGGCCACAACGTTAATGACGTCCCACTCTCTTCCCTATGCAGAACTTGATTGTGTTGTCTCTTCATTTCCATTAACTCTGATTTGTATTTGAAATGCCAAGTCTTGCAACACTTTCTCTGTTTATGCTTACTTGTTACTCTTCCAGCTGTATTATTAACTCGTTGGTGAGAAAAGTAAGGCTGCGACGGAGCAGTCAACACCTGAGATTTCATACCTTTTTCTGTAACTTCTATTGCATTCGTAATCCCCCATAACATCTGAATTTTCCCAACAGATGAAACAAGATTGGTAAAGGAGCATGGCTGTAACACAGAAGACATTTTCTCATCAGTACTCACAGGAATGTTGTCCTCATTTGATGATTCTAGAGGCTTCATTACTTGCACTAATTCCTTGCCACCAAACCGATATGCATAAACACTGTCCTCAACGACTAATTGCTCATCTTGCTGCGGTTGCTGAACACAATTTGTTTCCAAATGTGAAACTGCTGTGATATGCAAATCATGCCGAGACATATCAGTCATCTCCAATGTATCAGTAGATTCCATTTTACCTTCCACATTTGCTTTGTGAACAGTCATAGAAAGTGAGTCCTTCTGAAGCATTACTTCAGTATGTTGAACAATCTCAGAATTCGATTCTTCCAATACTTTCACCTCCTCTGTATTGTGCTTCATTACGTGAGCAAACCGATCCAACAATTTGCGCTTGAAATCATTCGAATCTGAGAATCTCATTTGGCGCTTGTCCCGACTGAACCATTTATACACAGCTCCTTCAAAGCACAAAAACACCAAATCCAGTTTTGCTTCATCTCCATGCTTCCCAGTTGAAAGAACTTCTCTACTTTCTCAATCCACACATAAGGATGTGTTCCGTCAAACATAGGCGTCTCTATCTTCTTAAGCATACTATCTCGGTTAGCTAAATTCAGATTTCCAGGTCGATATCCTAGTACGTCATCACTACGGATTTGTTCCCAGTCATGAAATCGTACCTGAGAATGAGGTTTCGAAGATCCTGGATGTGTATGTTTAGGATTCTTGTTACCGCTTCCCGATTGGTCAAGATTTGCGATCATCGACATGACTGTATTCAATTTCTGATCGATATCTGTGAATCGCGTCTCCGTCTTCGCTTCACACAGCTTCTTTAATCCGCCATGTAAAACCTCGACCCGATCTCTGAGAGCTGAAATCGGCTCCTCCATATCCTCCGAAAAACGTAAATTCGCCGGAGATTCTTCGCCGATCGACATATCGCTGTGATTCGCCAGTTTCACCGCACCAATGTTAAGGTTTGAGAATCTCAACTCTCTTTATTGATCTCAAGAACAAGATTACAAGATAGAGAACACTGATTACAACTAAGAACCCTAATTGATATCTAGGTATGCACCTACTAGATCTCAATTAGCCCTAATACGATCTCATGTCGTTTGTATCCCACAGAATCATCACGTCTGATCTCACTCTCAGTCCAAGCATGCTTCAGTCAATGATCCTCTTCTCCTTTTATACTTCATTCTCTTCAAGTAAGTGTCCACGTCAGCTTCGGTATGTTGATGAAGCTTATCATATCATCTTTGTATGCTTATCTTTGAAGATCTACGATTTGACCAAAGCATTTTAATTGCTTCACCGTTTTATGAATGGGACATCTCCTTTTTTCTTACTTAAATGTTTCCATACAAAATTAGTTAGCAAGTGTGGTAACTATAAAGACAAAAGCTCCTTCAGTTTCTGACTTAAATGTTTCCATACAAAACTAGTATGTTGTGTTTTCATGGGAGCTGTCCTAGTAATGCTCTTTCACTTTATTTTGTTGCTTTTGTCTACTTGCCTTGCTCGTGAAACAAACAAACAAACACATAAAACACCTAATCTCCCTTCTTTTTCTCCATCAACATCAAAACTCCAGTGCTTGCTGGCACATGATTTCCAAACACCACAAGTTGCGTAGATAAGAATAATGTTTATCGATTAGAACAAGAACAACAAAAAAAAATTAAGAAAAGCCCATTGATGGGTGTCAAAAACATGTATGAGATGAATTTTTTTGAAAAGAAGAAGATAATTTTCGAAATATTAAATATAAAATGATAAAGATGATCATAGATTTTGTTCCTAGATTTTCTCTAATTTTTTAACAGATTTCGTTGAATGTACATTATACAAAATGTAGAAGAAAGAGAGAACCTTAGATTGTATGTTCCACGAATGTTAGAATAGTGAGTAATTGGTAGAATTGTAACTTCTACGAAATTTTAGAATAAAGTTAAAACTTCAAATTACGTATTCCACAAAATGTTTCAATTTTTAAAATATGGTAAAAAGTGTAGAAATCATATTCCACAGTTTTAGAATGCAGTTAAAACCATAGAATTTACAATCTACAAAAGTTGAATCATAGTGCAAGTGGTAGATTATGTATTCTAAATTGTTTGGATATTATTGAAAACGGTAGAACACGTATTTTACATGGTAGAATTCATGTTATACTATTTTATAATAAATAAGAAAAACATATTGAAATTCGAAAATAATAGAAAAAAATTTGAAATATACAGATTGATGTATTTTTATTTTACCTATTTCTTTATTTTTGGGACTAAAAATAACTCAAAATATAAATTTTTAAAAATAATAATAAAAATAATTATGTTAAATTAAGGTAAAATATGAAAAAGGTTAAAGAGACAGTAATTTTTTTTCATCCTTTCTCGCAAATCTCAATCAACAGCTCGGTTATTTTACTTGTGTAAATTAAACTTAAACCTGAAATTGGCGTTGAACCAACAAATGGACTATCTCGCCATGCATGTTCTTGATATAGTAAAATTTGTGCCATTGGTTTAAAGTTTAAACGCATCGTACGTTCTTGCATGTCCCATTCATCATGTGAGGCGTGTCAAAATGGAGATCTTGACCCAAATGTACAGAAATATGGTGATACTAGTATACCATTGTTTAATTTGGCTTAACGTGTTGGAAGTGTAATTAGGAAGAACAATTTGTTATCTTACAGAAATATGGTGATACTAGTATACCATTTTTTTTTCTTGCTTCTTGCTTTCCTTTCTCCTTGTAATAAGTTGCTTTAATGCAACAACTTTGTAATTCAGAAAATGGTTATAATCTTAACATTTGACCCCAAAAAAAAAACGTGTTGGAAGTGTAATTGAAAAAGAAAAATATTTAAGGAAGAATACGACATTTACTATGCATGGGAAATTAGATAAGAATGGTGTGTATGATGATGACTGTGAAAGTATTTACAGTGATGGAAATCACGGAAACGTGACAAATTAAGTAGTGGTTGCAAAATATGAGATTGTGTGCTTACAGTGCCGTGCCAAGGTTCACAAGGCCTGGGGCTAATAAAAAAAATGAGGTCTTATTAATAATTAAAATATAATATTAAATCCGTACCTATTTGGATTTGACACCAATTCAGTAATTCTCATAAATTCAATAAAATTTGCAAGTTTTATAAAAAAACTTGTAAATAAAAAATTTGGAGAGATTTCACAGAATCAAACTTTTTATATATTTTTTGTCCACATAATTATGTTATCAGGGACATAATTTCTGCAATTAATGTTTAAAGTAAACAATATATCAATTATCAATATATTTATTTTTCTTCTTCAAAACTATTTTATAGTACAATTTAATTATAGTACCGATACATGTGATTTAATTATAGTACAATTTCTTCTTGATTCTCTGGTGAAATTACGGATCACAGTGAGTCAAGAGTGTATTGATTTTGGATCTCACATAAGGAGACTAGAGACGGTCTGGATAATATTTGGATGTTGGCTGTATATTCCTGTTGCAACGTCCCTTTTGAATTTAAATAGGGTAATTATGTATTGCAGGAGCCTATGGAAATATCGAAGATACACGTATCAGGGGTATTTACTTTTGGAGTTATGGACAGGGTGTGCTCGGATTCTCAACGCTGGGTATAAATTAAGGTGTTATGGCTTGGACTATTTCTCTACAAACTCAATTCTACTCCAGCTACTAAGTTTAATCTTGAACCAGAAGATGTCGCAAATCAATGTGGTCCTTTCCAAGAGTGAGGGAAAACGGGTGGCGACAACAACTCATAGGTATATGGTTGAACCGTCCTCTGTTTTGTGTCAGAAATGGATTAATGATAAAATCTTTTATTTGTGGACTATTTTTATGGTTGACGGTAATGAATTGTTATTGTCAAAAATGAGTACTTGTTATCTAGTATTATTTCAACTCAGAAGTAAGGGGAGCCTATCAAAAGATTGTACTATCAAAGGTTATGTAGATACGTGTATAATTATTTGGTCTGTGAATCTTAAAGCTTCTAGGACAGGTACTAACCGGAGATGTTGGAGAGGAATATTATGGGCAATGGATTTTTGGAGGTTTTGGATTGGGGATTTTAAGACTTGCACGTTCAATCGTGATAAGGCATTCTCTCAATTCTCAAAGTGCTGGATCGCATTTTTGGCAGTGGATTTTATTACAATCTTGGTGCCTCTACAATGGTTGGTAAATATTTTTATGGTTATAATGGAATTTAACGGTCAAGGGAGCTTGTGGAATCAAGCTGATGTGTTTGACTGCTTGTCATTGCTTGATATGTTACAATATAACCAACACTGGTATAATATCTCACGAAGGATGCCATACCGTTCCTGCTGGTGCTCTAGATATGAGATCTTTTTCTCAACTGGACAAAAGACATTATGGATTGTCACCTCAAAATTGAATCTATATCAATATGGAGAAGTATATGGTTTTAATGGAATGGGCTATAACATGGAAAGAAGTTTGGTTCAGATTGTATTTATAAAGGAAAGAAGAAGGTCAGTGGGAAGTCTAGGCCTGTATGTGATATTCAATGATATATCAATACGAACCAGAAATTTTGAAAGAGTGATAATATGAGGATCATGAGCTGGAATTGTTAAGGTTTGGGGAGTAAATGGACAATTGGTTATCTTCGAGAAATATGGCACAAACATAAACCTGATTTTCTTTTTTTATCTGAAACAAAGCAAGAATTTGCATTTACACAAGGATTCCAAGGTCACTTTGGATATGATAAGATACATACGGTAGAGCCAAGAGGATCAAGTGGAGGATTGGCACTTTACTACAATAATACAGAGAATGTTGACATTCTCTATTCAAGTAATAGAATCATTGATATTGAGGCAGATGTGGAGGGAAAGAGGGTTGCTATTTCCTTTGTTTATGGAGAGCCAGTTCAAAAACTCAGAGATCAAGTTTGGGAAAGACTTACTCGGTTTGGCATTGTCAGAGACATCCCTTGGTTCATTATTGGATATCTAAACGAAATTACCGGAAATCATGAAAAACAAGGTGGAAGTTTAAGGCATGCTTCAACGTTTCTTTCATTTAACAATATGATTCGGGATTGTGGCATGATAGAATTTCCACACTTGGGGGACTCACTATCTTGGAGAGGACGCAGGGGGAAACAAGTTGTAAGATGCAAGCTTGATAGGGCTTTAGCCAATGAGGATTGGCACATACTGTATCCTTTTTCATTTGTGGAGTATTTAGGAATGGTGGCCTCAGACCACCGACCTTTGGTTGCGACGATTGAGGAGTCGAAGAAAAAGAGAAGGAGCCAATTTCACTTTGACAAACGATGGATAGGAAAGGAATGATTAATGGATATAATTCAGGAAGGATGGGAAGATAAAGAGGACAATAGGGGGAATGATCTTTTCTCGAAGATTGGGAGATGTAGGCATGAGATTTCTAAATGGAGGAAAAATAATCTCCCATACGGCAAAGAGAAAATTATGGAGCTACAAAGAGAGCTAGATATGGCACAAAAAGATGACCAAAAAACACAGGAGGAGATATGGGAAATATCCAATAGACTGAAAGAAGCGTATAAAGATGAGGAATTTTATTGGCAACAGAAAAGTCGAACCAGATGGCATACATCGGGGGATAGATATACCAAATTCTTCTTCGCACTGACAAAACAGAGGCGGGCAAGAAATAGAATTGTGGGCTTACACAACTCGGGGGGTGAGTGGGTGACAAAAGATTCGAAAATTGAAGGTGTGGCAGTAGATTATTTTACGAAAATCTTTGAAACAACAAATCCAACGGATTTTGATAGCTTCTTACAGGAAGTCCCCACATCGATAACGGACAGCATGAATAATAAACTCATGTCTCAAGTCTCGGAAGAGGAAGTAAGGAAAGCGTTATTTATGATGCATCCGGAGAAAGCTCCGGGACCTGATGGTATGACAGCTCTCTTCTACCAACAGGCTTGGAATATCGTCAAAAAGGATTTAATCAAAGTGGTGAACGATTTTTTGACGAATGGTGAATTTGATAAAAGACTAAATGCTACAAACATTTGTCTGATCCCTAAAACGGACCGACCTACTAGGATGACAGAGTTACGTCCAATAAGCCTTTGTAATGTGGGATATAAAATAATTTCAAAAGTTTTATGCCAAAAATTAAAAACTCTGTTGCCTAATCTCATATCAGATACACAATCAGCATTTGTGGCAGGAAGGTTAATTTCGGATAATATATTAATAGCACAAGAGATGTTTCATGGATTAAGGACAAATCCGGCATGTAAAGAAAAATTCATGGCAATCAAGACGGATATGAGTAAGGCATATGATAGGATTGAATGGAGGTTCTTGGAAAAAGTCCTAGGAAAGATGGGCTTTGCTGAACAATGGATACAACGCATAATGCGCTGCATTACTACGGTTCAATATAAGGTATTACTTAATGGCCAACCACAAGGACATATTGTTCTAGAAATAGGATTAAGACAGGGAGATCCGCTTTCACCATATTTGTTAATATTATGCACAGAGGCTCTCATTGCAAATATAAAGAATGCGGAAAAAATGAAGCGATTAACAAGGCTAAAGGTAGCAAGGAAAAGTCCAGCAATCTCTCATCTGCTATTTGCGGATGATAGTCTATTTTCTGTAAGGCTACGAAAGAGGAATATCAGACGATTTTAGGAATCCTAAAAGATTATGAGAGTGTATCAGGTCAACAAATAAATTTCGAGAAATCATCATTACAATTTGGATATAAAGTGGAGGAAACGACGCGAACGGAGATGATAAATATTCTGGGAATCACAACGATGGGAGGGATGGGATCATATCTAGGAATTCCGGAAAGTCTTGGAGGAGCAAAGACGCAGGTATTCAGTTTTCTTCAAGACCGACTACATGGAAGAGTGAATGGATGGACTACTAAATATTTGTCTCGAGGGGGAAAAGAGGTTGTGATTAAATCAGTGGCCACAGCTTTACCGAATCATGTGATGTCGTGCTTTAGATTGCCGAAGACGGTGACAACAAAGTTAACAAGTGTGGTCTCCCACTTCTGGTGGAGTTTGGGAGGAGGAAAAAAAGGAATGCATTGGATGGCCTGGGATAAGTTATGTCAGAACAAAGAGAATGGAGGGATTGGATTTCGAGCTTTTGATGATACAAATACAGCTTTCCTAGCTAAGCAGCTTTGGCGACTCATTGACAAGCCCAATCTCTTATTCTCAAAAGTATTTAAAGGGAGATATTTCAGGAATACGGATCCACTTGATCCAATACGATCATACTCACCTTTCTATGGTTGGAGAAGTATAATCTCAGCTAGATCTCTAGTTAAGAAAGGACTAATTAAAAGGGTGGGTTCAGGAGAAACCATTTCAATATGGAATGACCCTTGGATACCAGCCTATCGCCCGAGACCAGCAACCCGTAAACCTTGCTCGATTATTAACGTATATACGGTTGACCAATTGATTGACCAGCAGAGACGCACATGGAAAAAGGCATTGATTGAAGAATTGTTTGAACCAGAAGATGCAATGCTGATTGCGAGCATGCCAATCAGTATAATTTCAAAGCCAGACACAATTGGGTGGCATTTTACTAAATCAGGAAGATACACGGTAAAATCATGGTATCATACGGAGAGAGAATTCAAAGATGTTGGTAATCATATTCAGATTTTGGGTCCAAATATAAAGGGATTACAAGCCCATTCATGGAAGTTAAAGTGCCCACCAAAATTGAGACATTTTATGTGGCAGATACTTACAGGATGTGTTGCTGTATCCAAGAATCTAAAATCACGGGGAATTCGATGTGATACATACTGTGCGAGGTGCGGAGCTGAGGAGTCAGTAAACCATGTCCTGTTTGAATGTCCACCGGCCCTGCAAACATGGGCCTTGTCACGAATTCCTACGAACCCGATATGTTTTCCTACGGAGGCGCTATATACAAATATGGATCATTTGTTTTGGAGGTTGCCACCACAGGATACTAATGACCAGTTTCCTTGGATACTATGGTATATTTGGAAAAGTAGAAATGATATGGTATATAATAACATTGATCGGGATCCAAATGAGACTTTGCGGTTGGCGGAAACGGAATTTTTGTCATGGGAAGGAGCCCAGGAGAATAAACCAGATAGTACTCAGAGGCATATGGGAAAACAAGGCTCTGACATGACTACAGAGATACATAACGGCCAATGGTGCTTCGTGGATGGGTCTTGGAAGGAGGGGGATGTGTTCACTGGTCAAGGATGGTATAGCTGTTATGAAGGAGGATTAAACATATTAATGGGAGCTAGGAATATCAGGCAGAGTCTATCGCCGCTCCATGCGGAGTTTGAGACACTAATATGGGCTATGGAAAGTATGGAATTCTTCAATCAAAGACATATAACTTTTGCAACGGACTGTTCAGAAGTGGTGAAGATAGTCTCTGACCCGGAGAATTGGCCAGCATTTTCTGTTTACATTGAAGAGTACGAGAGAAGGAAGTTATTCTTCACGACGTTTGCTCTCAAGCACATATCCGGCACTAAGAACCAGACATCATATAGGCTAGCACGAAGTGCTAGGCTTAGGCAGTCATCAAGCACACATATTGAGCAGGAACCACCGATATGGATGATAATAAATTAGTGTTCTATTATTATCTTGTTGTCAAAAAAAAAAACTATTTTATAGATTAAAATATGTTTTTGTCGTCCTTTTAATAGCGTAAACATTCAAATTACAAAAGTAGTAGAAAATGTCAAGCTAACAATTTAAAAGCACTAACACATGTTTGTCATTTTTAAAAGGAATAAAGAAAATAGGTGAACATTGATAGAGTAAGAGACTTACTTGTTACCAAGATAAGTACCAATCAAAGAGAATAATAATATATATTGTGGATTAAGAAAGAGAAAATTAATAAGAAAGTGAAAAAAGCAGATGGATTAAGAAAATTTATCTAACATGAAATCAAACTGAATCGAACTCAAGATTATTAATAACATATTCAGTCTTAAAAACCAATCTGATACTATATTTTATAAATTGGGGCCTCAAAAAAGTTTATACATTTAAGGGGCCTGGGGCAAAAGCCCTTTTAAATACACACTAAGCACGGCTCTGTGTGCTTAAGATAGATCGAAATATGATAGTCTCACATATAATGTATATGAGCCACTGCAGTTATCGTAAGTTAGTTTTGAAATAGGACTACATTTAATCTTGAAAATAAAAAGAGCTAGCTCGTGTTGGTTTATGGGTTGATTTGTTTTTATGATTTGGCAACATACCCAACCGGTTTGGTTATATGATATATAGTTAGGAAAAGTTAACTCCACTAAACCCATTAGCTATTGCTTTAACTTATTTTTGTCCCTACATATAAAAGAGACATTGCTGAGAGAAGTAAAAGGGTTAGAGTCTTAGAGACTAGAGAGCTTAAAGAACTCTAGACTGAAAATTTTGAGATTTCAAAAGTTGAGTTGTGACAAGTACTGATTAATTTCCATTTGTTATTTGTCGACCAATTCCAAACTAATATCGTCACATAACCAAGATAAGGTATATTTTAATAATATGTTTTTTATCAATAAGATAAAAGAAACATAATACAATACAACTACCTAAGCTGGAAGTTCTAAACCAATAAAAAACAATATTTTTTAGTTAAATACGAACATTCAGTGCTATATTATTCACATTTGTGTTGTTTACTCCTGAAATAAGAGATACTGTGAAAGTCATAAAAACTCCTTATGTTTATATGTATTGAAAAGTATGTCATTTCTATTAGTTCAAACACAGTTTCACCAATTTAGAATAGTTTGTTGCAAAGTGAATTCTGGTTGTTAACATGTTTTCATGAAAATATTGAGTCCGATTGGTAAACAAAAGCGGAACGGTAAGATTAACTGTAAGCGGAAGTGGTAAGCGGTTAGGGAATAGTGCAAAGCGGTAAGAACAAGCGGTTGAAGAAAGTGGTATGAAAAAGCTGAGAGAAAAAAATTAGTATTATTTTTGCTAACGCTTTGATGATTGGTGACCATCAAAGCGGTAAACCTCCTACCGCAGCGGTAAGAGGTCACCATTCAGAGCCATTAGTGTTTTAAATTCAACATACAGTGGTGAGAGAATGATTCTAATGTTCTTTGCTTTAATGATTATTTATTGAATTTGCTTAGAAATCAAAACTAAATTTAAAATTAATTCCAAATAAAAATATAATCTTACAAAATGGCCAAATGAGATGAAACAAGTTGGTATTGTTGGAACACAATTTTAAAGTAATAAGGTTTTGGGCCTTACAAAATGTGTGTGTATGTGAATGAGAAATTAAATGGGCTATGGGCTCATATATGTTGACACATTTTAATGAGAAGCAAGTGTAAATTGTCCCACATTGGTTAGAAGGGAAATTTTACACTAGTATAAATAAGGACACTCTCATGTTATTGTCCAAATGGCTTGGATACACTATGGAGTGTGAGAGAGAAGATGCAAAGACCACACGTGCGCGCGCGCCGCCGTGCCGGGCCGGGCCGGGCTTGGGCTTGGGCTTGGGTCTTGGGTCTTGGGTCTTGGCGCGCGTATTATTTTTTGGGGAAAATTTTGGTAAACCAAAATCAATTGGTAATCGGTTTGGAGGTTGGTTTAACTAAACAATTATTGTTATCTTTTGGTTTGTGAATTATTGCGACGAAACGGTTGGTTAATCGCTGAAAATAGCGATTGCGTTTTCCAAACGGTTTTGTGAAAGCTTTAAATAGCATATCGTTTATCATTTTGATCGTTTATTAAACGTGAAAGCTGATACATTTTGTTTAATTGTGTCAGGAAAATGACAAACGAAACTGAAAATGTGATTGCTTCGGGTTCGACACCAAACTCTCCTCTGGATGTAAGTGCCGAAGAAACGGCACGCAGGGCTTTGTTTCAAGCTGATTCCGAGAGGATGGAAAAAGAGAAAGCTGAAAAAGCAAGGGCTGAAAAAGAGAAAGCTGAGAAGAACGTGGTGTATCACGCTCCTCCTCCTCCCCCAGCGTTTGCTTCTCTTCAAGCATCGTGCCAAGGCTTATTGCCTGACAAGTTCAACGGCAAAAGCTGGAAGATGTGGTCGAACCAGATGAAGTTTTATCTCCATGCGATGCATCTCTCGCGGTACCTCGAGGAGGATCAACCCGAAATTGGAGAAGGACCCGGCGATGTGTACACCGTCGGAACTCTGGATGCATGGAATCAAGGAGATTACATGACGAAAGGATGGATTCTTGGCCGTCTCGTTGAGCCGCTATATGCGATATACTGCGAGCAAAAGACCGCCAAATCCCTGTGGGCCGCCTTGGTGAAAAAGTACAAGGTCGATGATGCTGGATGCCAGAAGCACGCAACGGCAAAGTTCTTGGAGTTCCAGATGGTGGACGACAAACCCATCATGGAACAGGTGGAGAAGTTCCAGCGAATCTGTCAGGAAGTCGCTACAGAGGGAATGTCTATCTGTGAAATCTTCACGGTGAATAGTTTTATCGAGAAGCTTCCTCCAAGTTGGCTGACGTTCAAAAACTACCTCAAGCATAAGAGGAAGGCCATCTCACTGGAGGATTTGATCCAGAGGTTGAACACGGAGGATCGGAACCGTCAAGCAAACGGTGTCCAAGTTCGCGAACACAGTGTGAATGTGGCCACCTACAACAAGGAAAAAGGTAACATGGACAAGGGAAAGGGCAAGGCAGTTGCTAAGTCACCCTTGAAGACTAACGGGAAGAACTTCAAGAAGTTTGGCTCCTCGTCCAGCCATCCCCCCACTGAGGATAAAAAGAAGTTCTTCAAAGGCAAATGCCATGCTTGTGGAAAGATGGGTCACAAGTCCAGTGAGTGCCGCACCAAGGAGAAAGCTGCAAAGTATCAGGCAAACCTGACCGAGGAGGACCTTTGTGCTGTGGTAACAGAGGTTAACATGGTGGACGAGAAGACCAATGAGTGGTGGTATGATACTGGTGCCACAACCCACATCTGCAATGATAGGTCCATGTTCAGTACCTATCAGAAGAACAAGTCTGAGGAGGCACTCTTCATGGGTAATAAGGCTGTCTCCAAAATCGAAGGAAAGGGGTCGGTGGTGCTGAGAATGACCTCAGGAAAGGAGATCACGTTGAAGAACGTGAAACATGTGTCCGACATGAGGAAGAATCTGATTTCCGGCACGCTGCTGAGCAAGGCCGGTTTCTCGGTGATCTTCGAAGGTGACAACCTTACCCTCAAGAAGTGGGGCATGTACCTGGGAAGAGGATTCGTGAAGAATGGACTTGTCAAGATGTGTGTCATGACTGTCCTCAAGAAAGAAGAAGCAAGTACCTCCAAAACCAAGAATGAGATTGTTGTTAAGAATGATGTTGCTAATGTTTCAACTGTTGTAACTGATTCCGCAATGAATAAGAATAAGTCCGTTGCTTACTTGCTTGAGTCTTTTAATATTTGGCATGAAAGATTAGGACATGTGAATTATAAATCAATACACCGATTAATGAATTCAAACCTAATCCCGAAATGCAAAATGAGTAAAGAAAAATGTGAAGTGTGCGTACAGGCTAAACTCACAAAAACACCATCGCCCAAAGTCGAAAGGACTACCGCACCTCTAGACTTAATTCACACGGATTTATGTGACTTAAAATATGCTCCTACTAGAGGCGGGAAAAAGTATTTCGTGACCTTTATCGATGATCATACGAAATATTGTTATGTATATCTATTACATAGCAAAGATGAGGCATTGGATAAATTTAAGGAATATAAGCTGGAAGTTGAAAATCAACTTAGTAAGACTATTAAAATAGTCAGAAGTGATAGAGGAGGGGAATATGATGGCCGATTCAATACTTTCTGCATGGAACATGGAATTATCCATCAGACGACTGCCCCTTATTCACCGGAATCTAACGGAGTTGCGGAAAGAAAGAACCGAACTCCGAAAGAGATGATGAACGCAATGCTTCAAGATTCTGGGTTAGCCCAGAACATGTGGGGGGAAGCGTTGCTTACATCAAATTATATTCTTAACAAAATTCCGCACAAGGTCACCGGGAAGACACCCTATGAACTTTGGAAAGGTGTTGTACCTTCGTATAAATACCTGAAAGTTTGGGGGTGCCTAGCAAAAGTGGCAGTGCCGCCTCCGAAAAAGGTCACGATAGGACCGAAATCTATGGACTGTATTTTCATCGGATATGCGCACAATAGTAGTGCTTATCGGTTTTTGGTTCATAAATCGGACATACCGGATATCCATATAAATACAGTAATGGAATCTCGCAATGCATCCTTCTTTGAAACGGTGTTCCCGTGTAAAGATAAATCTCATCCTAAGCGGACACGTGAGGAAAGAGATGACAGTGAAGCTAGTACTTCGGGTACTTCAGCTCCTGAAGTTGAAGAAGTTGAACCTAGACGGAGCAAGAGAGCTCGTAAGGAAAAAGACTTTGGCGAGGATTTCCTGATGGTCTTCCTTTTAGAGAATGAACCAAAGACGTTCACAGAAGCCATGACTACACCTAACGCACCTTTTTGGAAGGAAGCCGTTAATAGTGAGATTGATTCTATTATGCAAAATCACACTTGGGAGATAACCGATCTACCTCAAGGGTTTAAGCCACTAGGGTGTAAATGGATTTTCAAAACCAAGTTGAAAACCGATGGCTCGGTAGATAAATACAAGGCTAGGCTTGTGGTTCAAGGATTTCGTCAAAAAGAAGGTTTGGATTTCTTTGACACTTATTCTCCGGTAACGAGAATAACCTCAATAAGAATGCTGATCGGCATAGCAGCATTAAGAGACCTAGAAATCCATCAAATGGATGTTAAAACTGCTTTTCTAAATGGAGAATTAGAAGAGGAGATTTATATGAAGCAACCCGAAGGGTTTATTGTCCCTGGACAAGAACACAAGGTATGTAGACTTGTGAAGTCATTGTATGGACTTAAGCAAGCTCCAAAACAATGGCATGAAAAGTTTGACAACGTAATGATGTCGAACGGTTTCAGCATAAACGAGTGTGACAAGTGTATCTATGTAAGAAATACTCCACAAGGGTATGTCTTGCTATGTTTATACGTAGATGACATGCTCATCATTGGCAGTACCAAAGATATGATCAATCAGACTAAGAACATGCTTAGCCAGAGATTTGATATGAAAGATATGGGACTTGCGGATGTAGTTTTAGGGATTAAGATCATTAGAACTACAGAAGGTATAACATTATCCCAAGCACACTATGCTGAAAATATACTTGAGAGGTTTAAGGCTTACTCAAAAGGGACTTCAAAAACTCCTGTTGATACTCAACTTCACTTGAAGAAAAATTCAGGTGAAGCGGTTTCACAATTGGAGTACGCAAGGGTGATCGGAAGTCTGATGTACTTAACAAATTGTACTAGACCCGATTTAGCGCACGCAGTAAATGTACTGAGTCGCTATACCAGTAATCCAGGACATAAACATTGGAAAGGTATAACTAGAGTATTGAATTACTTACGTCATACCAAAGATTATGGTCTGCACTATGGTAAAGAGCCGGCTATTTTGGAGGGATATAGCGATGCAAATTGGATATCTGACTCTCAAAACTCGAAATCCACAAGTGGATATGTCTTTACACTTGCGGGTGCAGCAGTGTCCTGGAGATCTTCCAAACAAACAATTCAAGCCAGATCCACGATGGAGTCAGAGCTAGTAGCTCTAGACACCGCGGCAGCTGAAGCAGAATGGCTTCGGAATTGGCTGGAAGATATCCCAGATTGGGATAAACCTGTATCCGCTATCCGTATGCATTGTGATAGCCAATCAGCGATACTGCGGTCGAAAAGTACCTTGTATAATGGAAAGAACCGTCACATTAGGAGACGTCATAAATCCATTAGGAACTTTATAACCACGGGTATAATCCATGTAGATTATATCAGAACGAATGATAATCTAGCGGATCCCTTCACAAAAGGACTGCCGCGAGATAAAGTTCTAAAATCATCAAGAGGAATGGGTTTGAAGCCTACGAATTAAGAGGAAATTTGATGGAAACCCTACTTACGTGACTGGAGATCCCAGGATGTAGGTTCAAAGGGAAAACTAATTCAAATGAAATCGAGCACTGCAAGACTTATGTCTTTACCCAATTCCTTGAATGATGAATAGTGCTACCTGTATGAGAATAAGGATAAGCATTGGCTTTTAATGATTCCATAGTTTCACAATAGTGGAGTATGACAGGATACATCTGAAAAGAAACTAATGGCAGATCACCTAGTGAGTGTGAAATGGGGCCGTTTCTAGGAGAATGAAAGATAGGCTATATTCTCCAAGTTCACTCATGAAAACCAGGAATGTTCAAGGCCAAAATGAACAAAAACAGAGAACAAAGTTCTACGAGAAAATGTCGCTGCGCGATACCTGTTGTCTCGGTTTACATAAAACTCCGGTTGGTTCAAGACATCATGTTCACCTCCCGGCCAGTAAACCCGACAGATATTAAAAATGATTGGTTCAAAGCTGAAAAATGCTACCTCTCAGACACAGTTACATTTTTGCATATACTCTCGAAAGTCTGTCTAGTCTAGTCAAGTCAGTATCTAGTCTAGTCAAGTCTAGTATAGGTCTTTCGAGTCTGTCGAGTCGTCATATGTATAGAGTCATTTCTATTCATGTGGGGGATTGTTGGAACACAATTTTAAAGTAATAAGGTTTTGGGCCTTACAAAATGTGTGTGTATGTGAATGAGAAATTAAATGGGCTATGGGCTCATATATGTTGACACATTTTAATGAGAAGCAAGTGTAAATTGTCCCACATTGGTTAGAAGGGAAATTTTACACTAGTATAAATAAGGACACTCTCATGTTATTGTCCAAATGGCTTGGATACACTATGGAGTGTGAGAGAGAGGATGCAAAGACCACACGCGCGCGCGCGCCGCCGCCGCCGTGCCGTGCCGGGCCGGGGCTTGGGCTTGGGCTTGGGTCTTGGGTCTTGGGTCTTGGCTCCGAAGGGGCCTCCGCGCGCGTATTATTTTTTGGGGAAAATTTTGGTAAACCAAAATCAATTGGTAATCGGTTTGGAGGTTGGTTTAACTAAACATATTGGTTTAGTTTAATTATTGTTATCGTTGGACGAAAGAAGATGCTTCGACATCTTTGTCCCACCTCGGCCGAAAGCATCCACTCCCCGTGATTTACGCGAGCGTCACGTCCAACAACGGCTCCTCTCCTCATCAGCTTCTTCCTCCATTAAATACAGAGCTTAAGCTCTCTGTTACACAGACGCTGAAATATTCATACACGCATACAAAAAAACGTTCGGTTGGTTCCTTCATCTCTCTCGTTTTTACTTAGTCCCGAGAGTATATCGTTGAGCTTTCGTTCGTTGGAAACGTTCTTCGAGTGTTGCGAAAACGTTTCGATATCGGTTTTATCCTGGGATTCGATTATCACACAGAAACCGTCACACTACGGGTGATAATTCGAGTTAAGGAAAGAGACGTCATCGTCTCGACTCCGTTCGTCTTTCCTTAACGTATACACAAACCGCGATTCATTCACCGTTCGCATACAACCCGTAAATTCGGGTCGTACAGGTATCATATATAAAAGAAGAGATAAAAGAGGATACGAAAATATTAGATATTGCATTTTGTTTGGTTGTGGACAACATTACAAAATGTTAGGCCTATGGAGTTCAAAGTCACAAATGCTATTGATAAACTCATTACGTTTACGATTTTGTGAGACATCATCGTAAATAAACTAACCAATCAATGTTTTATTTTAATAAACAAACACTAGCCGGAAAAAATCAACGAAGAATCAATCAAATTAATATATAAAAATGCGTCCCAAGAGATGCTATTTGAAAGCTACAATGAATGCAGGCAGTGTGCATATAATATATGCTTTCATAAGATGTACAGTAATTATAAATTCGATACAAAAAGTATTTTAAAATATTAAAAAAGAGAGAGAGAGAAGTATCAATGCATCTTATGTCCTTATCACAAATAAACGAGGAGAAGCGGAAAATAAGGGTAAAAAGACGCGCGATGGTTAGACGGTTGACAGCACGACCAACTTCCATTTTTAAAGTTGGATTCCTCTCCCACATCAATCCAAACTTAGACTGTAACAATAAAAAAAAAAAAATACAATTTTTAATTTTGTTTTAATATAAAAAATGGGTTTTTGATACGGAAGATTTTGTTCTCATCTTTTAAGTACTGAGGATTTGGTAAGACAATTTCATCCTCCATTATTGGCAGAGAGAAACAGAGGAAAAACAGAGAAGATGGAGTTGGTTCAGATGCAGAAGAGTTTGCAAGATTACACTAAGTCACTCTTCTTGGAAGTAAGTTTTTGACATTTGAAATTAGAAACAAACACAAACTTTAGGGTTTAGAATGTATCGCTATCTTGAAATTTTAATAAATGAAAGGTTTTGCAGTTTCTTTGATAAGCTAATCATGAGTTTTAAGGTTTGGATATGTGAAAATTAATTTCTGATTACTTACTTTGGTACACAAAAAAGGGGATTTTGGACAGCCAGTTCTTGCAGTTGCAACAACTACAAGATGAAAGCAATCCAGATTTTGTTTCACAAGTTGTCTCTCTCTTTTTCCAAGATTCTGACAGGATCCTCAATGATCTCTCACTCTCCCTGTAATTAAATTCATTACACACTCCCCCTCTCTTTCTGTCAAGAGTTTCTGTTCCTTACTGTTCTTATGCTTTTGTAGGGATCAACAAGTTGTAGACTTCAAAAAAGTCGATCCACATGTTCATCAACTCAAAGGTAGCAGCTCCAGGTAACAAACAGAACTCTGATCCATAATGATCTAAGACATGTTTATATGCATTTTGAGATCCTGAAATGTGTAAAAGATTAACCTTTTGAGTGTGAATTTGCCAAAAAAAACAGTATAGGAGCACAGAGAGTTAAAAATGCTTGTGTTGTCTTCCGCAGCTTCTGTGAGCAACAAAATGTTGAAGCGTGAGTTTGATCCAATATGTTGGTTGCTCCATTCTTTTTTAATTTCGATTACGATATCTGATTTAAGAAAATTTGTGATGAAAATTTCAGATGTCATAGATGTTTGCAACAAGTGAAGCAAGAGTACTACCTTGTCAAGAACAGATTAGAGACTCTGTTCAAGGTGAGGCGGACTATATCAAACCATCCCATATAATTTTTGTCAACATTTGAAACTTATTTGATTCAATTTCTTTTTTCATGATCCAATCTACGCAGCTGGAGCAACAGATTGTAGCCTCTGGTGGGATGATACCAGCTATGGAACTCGGATTTTGAGTGGATTCGTCATCAGAATCACCTTTTATGGTTATTTCCAATTTGGTGGAGCTTCTCTTCTTCTTTGTGTTACTATCTAAAAAGGTTGTTCTTGTGGGAACTTCTTCCTTGTGATGTTGGATGTGTGAAACACTAAACATCATCTTAATCCACAACTAAATCCTACTTTTCTATAATAAAATACCAATTATAATAATTGTTTTATATATTCTGATATTCATAATTTTATGAATCTATAAAAAAAATTAATCTGAAATGTGTTCTTGAAAATAAATTGGGTTATGTGGTGGTAGCATGAAGAATACACGTAATTCGAATATTTAAAATTATTACTCAGAAGGTCATTGTTAAATTCAAATACTGGGAATTAAAAACAATTTTAGATAAGTTTAAGTAAATTTTTTTTGTGTGTGCAAAAATAAGTTTGAGTAATTATAATAACATCAATTAGTGAACCAAAATTAATAATAACTAGTATAATTCACCTGTGTATGCACAAAATTTTTAATATTATATTTTTTTATCTAATTTATTTAAACTATTTTATATTTTTAGATTTAATATTAGTGAGAAATATAAAATTTATGATATAAATTATATGATATTTTTAGTTTTTTTATTATCGAAAATATGTATATCTACTAAATATAATAAAATAATTATTTAAACCAATATAATAAATTAAAATTAAATATAACATATGATTAAAAAAATTAATTTTATTAAAAATAACTTAATAATTAATCAATTTGAGAGTTAATAAAAATTTAAAAATATTTACTAATTAACATAAAAACTAGTATGATTCGTTCGCACCATTTGCGAGTATAAATATTATTAAAAATATATTTTTAAAAATTAAAAATATCAAATAAATTTAGCAACAATAATAATATTACAAAAATTTATATGAGACTATTTATAATTAAATATAAATACATAAATATATTTAATAAGATATTTTTATAATTTATTATAATAAATAATAATAATAATAATAAAATAAATTGTAATTAGATATTTATATATAAAATCAATACATAAATATATTATTTAAAATAATTTATCATATATATATATAAATTCAAAATTATATAAATAATACGAAAGTGCGAGCACAAATATTATTAAACATAAATTTTCTAAAATAAAAAATTATTAAATTAATTTAATAATAATAATAATATTATAAAAATTTATATTTGACAATTTATAATTAAAAATACATACATTATTACATTTAATAAAATATTTTATAATTTATTATAAATAAAAATAGTAGTAAAATTGTAATAATATATTTTAATGAATAAAATCAATAAAGAAATATCTTATTTAGAATATTTTATCATTTATATAATTCAAAATTTATATAAATAATATGAATTTACTATATAAAATCTAAAAATAATATTATTATTATTATTATTTAAAATATTTATAAATATTTTCATATTTTTTATTTTTTTATTGAAGATTATGTATATCTATAAAATTAAATTAAAAAATTTACTAATTTGTTTTTATATTTACCATCTCATTTTATTCATTTTTATTTTTTATTCAAGGTCATGGATATCTCCAAAATAAAATTTAAAAAATATTCATGATATTTCATATTTATTATCTTATTTAATATAACTGAAAACATAATAAAATTACTAATATAGATTATAACTAATACAGTAATTAGCCTATATTTATTAATGTAATCAACCATTTTGAAAGTGAATATAAGATCAAAACCACTTTTCAATTAATATAAACTAGTATAATTTGCTCGCACCATTTGTGAGCACAAATATTATTGAACATAAATTTTTAAAAAATAAAAAATTATCAAATTAATTTAACAATAATAATAATGCTGCAAAAATCTATATGAGCCTATTTATAATTGAACATACATACAATATTATATTTGATAAGATATTTTATAATTTATTATAAATAAAATAAACTGTAATTATATATTTTTTGTACAAAAATCAATACATAAATATTTTATCATTTATATAAAATAATACGAATTTATTATATAAAATCCAAAAACAATATTTATTAATATTTAAAAATATTCATAAATATTTTCATAATTATCATCTTTTTATTTTCTTATTGAATGTTATGTATATCTCTAAAATAAAATGAAAAATCTTCATAAATACTTTCATATTTATCATCTATCTTATTTTTTATTTTTATTCAAGTTTATGTATATTTTCATAGATATTTCATATTTATCATCTTTTTATCAATGCTATGCATATCTCCATAATAATATAACTAAAATATAATAAAATTATAAACATAAATTAAGATTAACACTGTAATTATATATTTTTATGTACAAAAATCAATACATAAATATTTTATCATTTATATAAAATAATACGAATTTACTATATAAAATCCAAAAACAATATTTATTAATATTTAAAAATATTCATAAATGTTTTCATATTTATCATCTTTTTATTTTTTATCGAAGATTATGTATATCTTTAAAATAAAATAAAAAATATTTATAAATATTTTCATATTTATCATTTATCTTACTTTTATTTTTTATTCAAGTTTATGTATATCTTCATAAATATTTTATATTTTTCATTTTATCAATGTTATGCATATCTCCATAATAATATAACTAAATATAATAAAATTATAAATACAAATTAAGATTAACACGGTAATTAATTTAATTTCATTAATGACAAATTAACAATCAACCATTTTTTTAGAGTAAATATAAGACCAAAAATACGTTTCATATTTATCATCTTTTTATCAATGTTATGCATATCTCCATAATAATATAACTAAAAATATTATAAAATTATAAATATAAATTAAAGTTAACACGGTAATTAACCTAATTTTATTAATAACAAATTAGTTATCGATCATTTTAAAATTAGTGAATATAAGGCTAAAAATATTCTAAATTTGTATTCCATATAATAAATAATTCTAATTTAGCTACAAAGATTCTGGAATTTGTTTTCATTAATGAGTCAAAGTCCGATGTGACAATCAAGTTGATCGTTATCGGAATTGAATTCTTTTTTGGGATTTGTCAAGTAGGAATTGGATTCTTTTACACTACTTTCCAAACTGATTTGCAGCAAAACGAAAATAAAATAGGGAAAAATGCCAAATAAATCCCGAACTCTGAAAAACTGGCCAAAAGAAACCCAAACTACTAAGTCGCCAAAAAATACCTAAACTATTGGTTGACGTCCAAGAAAAACATTAAACTTACGGTTGACCTGGCCAATTTAACACTCCGTTAAATATGTTAACAGATTGATTGGATGGCGTTAACCAATCCGTTTATTGGGCTGTCAATATGAAACGACGTCGTTTTGTCTTAATCAAAACGACGTCGTTTTATTTTGTTCAAAAAATAACTCTTGTCTTTAGCTGGATTCGAACCTGGGTCTGGCATGATATGGAAAGAGGTAGCTAACCACTGAGCTAGTGGTAATTCGTTGGTATTCATTACATACAAAATATATTAAAGTGTCTTTATTTCCTATACCCAATAAAATCCAAAAATCTCTAAATCATTTTCTTTGCGGATTTGTTTTAAAGAGTGAAAATAATTAAATTTTTTCTTTCCAAAATGGATATTTTGAAAATGTGTTGTAAAAATTCTGAAATTTATTTTCAAGTAATAAAATATTACTTTTTGTAACGAATTTATTATGATAATCAAACAATAAAATTTGTTATTATAATTTTTTGATTTTAAACCTAATATATTATTCTAATTTTTGTGTTTAAAAGATATATTTTGTTTGTAATGAATACCAACGAATTACCACTAGCTCAGTGGTTAGCTACCTCTGTCCATATCATGCCAGACCCAGGTTCGAATCCAGCTAAAGACAAGAGTTAATTTTTGAACAAAATAAAACGACGTCGTTTTGATTAAGACAAAACGACGTCGTTTCATATTGACAGCCCAATAAACGGATTGGTTAACGCCATCCAATCAATCTGTTAACATATTTAACGGAGTGCTAAATTGGTCAGGTCAACCGTAAGTTTAATGTTTTTCTTGAACGTCAACCAATAGTTTAGGTATTTTTTGGCGACTTAGTAGTTTGGGTTTCTTTTGGCCAGTTTTTCAGAGTTCGGGATTTATTTGGCATTTTTCCCAAATAAAATTATGAATGAAACACGAATGGGCCCCAGTCTGTAGCCCCAAATGTTAGGAAACGCCCCATAAGATATCTATAGTTTATTTTCTAGGCAATGAGCATCGATCATTTATTATTATGATTTTTCTTTTTCTTTTTAGTACGACATTTATGACTTTTCTTGTTGTTTGTGTGGACTCGGATTAATTGCATCTAGTGTACTCCCTTTGTTCCTTAATGATCGATGTTTTAGAATTTTCACACAGATTAAGAAATAATTAATATTTAGTTATAAATGCATATTTTTCATTTACTAAAACACTTTCCAATAACTATTAACCAATAACAATTTAATATAGTTTTTGGAATTCATAATTTGTAAACATTAATTAGTAAAAATTGCATTGAAAACCTACAACATCAATCTTTTTGAAACAATTTTTTTTTTTCTAAAACATCAATCATAAAGGAACGGAGGGAGTATCTTTTTAAAATATCAATAGTAAAGTTGTATTTTTACAAAAGTTTTTTTTTATGTATCTTTCACAGTTTTCTATACGTCAAAAGTCCATTTTACCCTTAGAAACATGAAATGGGCATGGTTGGATAGTTTCTCCACGCTTGTTCCTTTTATCCATTCGTTATTATTTTTTTGTTTTCCTTCTTTTCTCATTCCACTCTCTTTTCTACGTTATCTTTATTTTCACTCCCCCGTTCTTTTGACGGTGGATATGATGCAATAGGTGAGGTTTTCGGCCATACAGACCACCAGAATGGAGATAAAATCGGTTGATCTACTTGAATTTTTTTTAAAAAAAATTCGGACTTGATACGAAAATTACGAATGGACAGTTTAGACTAGATGTCCACAATATCTGCTATTCGTGGATACTACCACGTGTGAACCACTATCCATCCAAATTCGTGGATAATACCACGCGTGGACCACTATCCATCCAAAAACAACATTTTTTGATTGGCTACTTCTTATCCATGGTAAGTGTCTTGTATGTGATGTGATCATGATAGTGTCCACGAATAGTCGATTTTGTGGACACCTAGCCTGCGAATGGACAATTTAGACTAGATGTCCACAATATCTGCTATTCGTGGATACTACCACGTGTGACCATATCTATCCACTTGGTAGTGTCCACAAATAGCCGATATTGTGGACACTTACCTAGATTGTCCATTCGCAACTTCCGTATTAAGTCCGATTTTTTTTTTGAATTCCGGTAGATCGACCGGTTCTAACTCCATTCCGGCGGTATATATGACCGGAAACCTCACCTATTGGATCATATCACCGTTCAAAAATTGTGGGGTGAAATAAATATAAAAGTAAGAAAGAGAAAGAAGGGGGAAAGAAAAGGAAAAAATAATAAAAAGATGGATATTTTGCATGGGACGCGCCACCTATACATCCAGATTGTGCCCTGGTCATTTTCTCTCTTTTCCTCTATCTGTGAAGGATAAAATGGTTTTTCTAGTGGTGGGCCATACAAAACAAGATACATTAAATGCAAAGACTTTTTGAAAGATACAAGAATGCAATGAAAAAGATAAAAAGATATACCCAGTGCAATACACCCGTGTGGACTCCCTAAAATTTTCAAACATCTATTCCAAATCAAACTATAACATCGGTGAAAAACATAGAATTAATTGCACTGAGTGTATATTTTTATCTTTAAACTATAACATCGTTGACGGCTCGTAATTTTGGCATCTATGCCGTCGTGTTTTTTTCGGTATTCATTACCGAAATTTGGTCAAAACTAACATGGGTGTTTAGTTTTGTGATGTTTCCCGAACATTGTTGTCTTTCAACGATGTCCCGGCGATTAACACAAATCCCTTCGGATTTGTTGTCACTTCAAAGACCGTCACGAAGACCACCATGGCATATGCTGATCTCATCAAGTAAACAAGTCTCAGAGACAAATTCTTACCCAAAGACCTTGATACGGAAGTGTTGGTATCAATGTGTCTACCTTTCAGTGCTACATTTCATCACATTGGGTTTCAAGATGTGTTTTGTAAAAGAAAAGTTCAGCCAAAGTATGCTGCAAACAAATCACATCAGAGAAGATTCAAATATGAAGTTGGACAATAATCAATATCTTGATCGGTTAGCGAATAATACTACTCCTCGGAAAGCATCGTCAAACTCCCTTATGCTGCTATTTTCTCAGTATATGACACATACATTAGCGTATGTAATAATTGTGTTGATGTAATTCTGCATATGTCTTCGGTCTTGTATTCAAATTATGTATCTATTTGATTAATAAAGTTTAAATTTGTGGGAAAAAATGCTTTTGTAAGTTAAAAAATCATTTTATAAAAAAATGAATTAAGAAAAAGCATATAATAATATAAAAATATATATTGTCACAAATATAACAACACAGAAATGAATTGAAATATTTAGCATTATTTTAGATTGTAAAAAAATTTCTACCTTTATATAATTTAAAGATTATAGTTTATTATTTAGGGTTTAGAGTTTCGTATTTAAGGTTTAAGATTTATTGTTTAGGGTTCAGTATTTAAGATTTAGGGTTTAACATTTAGAATTTAAGGTTAATATTTATGGTTTAGTATTTAGGGTTTAGGGTTTATAGTTTAGGGTTAATTTAGTCTTTATCTCTTTTAATAAATATTTTTTTGTCAATTTTCATGCTTGTGCTATTTTGGTCAAATATCCTATTTTGTGCGATTTTGAAATTTGCCCATAAAAAAACGATCTGAGGCGAAAACAGGAGCTAGGGCCACCGAGATGGCAACGTAAACAAGATTTCAGATGTGCGTTTGGAAGGAAAGGGATGAGGTTTCTAATTCGGTTTTGAGGGGATTTTCGGCCTTTACTACGGTATCAGAATGGATCTGCGGTATTTTTGTATCTCGAATGATCTGGGAGATATCCGATTCAAATGGGGTAATTGGGGGAAAGGTGATTAGTTGAATATACGAAGATTACATGGGATTTCGAGGGTCCCCACAGAGTTTACGATTCAACATGTGATAATTTTGCGGACACAGGAATTTGGGTTGGTGATTTGCGGTCAATTAAGGTAACAAAATCTCTTCAATAACTAAGCCTGGGAGAATGGATTGAAATAAGTTGTATTTCCCGTGAATCATTGAGTTACATTGAGTTCAAAATATAAACACAATAAAGTTGAGAAAGACTAGGACTGTTACACATTTACACGATCTATACTGTTGTAACTAATTCCTATTTCTCAGCTTAATACCCTCCCGCAGTTGTAGCGTCGGTGTAATGACGCCTAAACTGGACCGAAAATCATTGGGTAGAAGGGTTGGTAGACTCTTTATGAAGATGTCTGCGTATTGTAATTCTGCCGGAACATGGATAACTCTAACCTGACCTTTAGCCAGCTTCTCTCTGACAAAATGAATGTCAATCTCGACATGCTTCGTTCGTTGATGCTGAACCGGATTAGAGGAGAGATAGACAGCACTAATGTTGTCACAAAAACAATCGTTGCCTGACTGATGGGAAGGTGAAGTTCGAGTAATAAGTTCCTTATCCAGCAGGTTTCAGCAACAGCATTGGCAACAGCCTTGTAATCGGCTTCTGCGTTGGATCGGGACACTGTTGCTTGACGTTTTAAGGACCAGGAAATCAGATTGTCACCCAGAAAAATACCATACCCTGACGTTGAGCGTCTTGTATCCGGACAGCCAGCCCAGTCTGCATCGGAGTACGCTTTCATTTGCATTGACTGACCCTTTAACAGTTGTAAACCATCTGATTTTGTACCTTGAACATCTCGATTCACACGCTTGAGAGCTTGTAGATGAGACGATCTGGGGTCGTGCATATGTAGACACAGCTACTGGACTGCATAGAAGAGGTCAAGGCGTGTGATGGTGAGGCATTGAAGAGCTCCAGCCAAGCTTCTGTAGTTTGTCGGGTCTGCAACGGGATCCCCTGCATCAGAGCTTAGTTTTGATTTCAGGTCTACAGGCGTACCACACGGTTTACAGGTTGACATGTTGGCCCGATCAACGATCTCAGCGGCATATTTCGACTGATCCAAGAAAAGTCCCGCAGAATTGAAAGTCGTAGAAATGCCGAGAAAATAATGAAGTGTACCATCGTCAGTTATTGCGAACTCGTTTTTCAGGGATGATTTGATCTTGTTAAGAAGAATCGTCGATGATTCAGTGACTATGATGTCGTCGACGTATAATAGCAGAAACGCTTGTTCCTTGTCGCAATTGTAAATGAAGAGAGAAGCATCAAATAGAGACTGCTTAAAACCATGTGACTTTACGTACTGAGCAAACCGAGCATTCCAGGCCCTGGGTGCTTGTTTAAATCCATAAATGGATTTGTCCAACTTGCAAACGTAGCCTGGTCGTGATGCATCTGCATAGCCTGGAGGTTGGAACATGTACAGAGTCTCATCAAGCTTTCCATGTAGGAACGCGTTCTTAACTTCTAGTTGATGTACTACCCAGCCCTTAGAAAGCGCAATATGCAACACCGTTCTGATTGTTCCCGGCTTGACAACATGACTGAATGTCTCGTCATAGTCAATTCCATGTTGTTTAGATTTTCCATTTGCCACAAGCCTCGCTTTGTGTCTTGCTAGTGACCCATCTGCATTAAACTTATGCTTGAACAACCACATAGATCGAATGATGTTAGTATCAGATGGACGAGGAACCAAACTCCACGTCTTATTTTTAATTTGAGCATCATACTCATCTTTCATTGCATCAATCCAGTTTTGATCTTTTAAAGCAGAGACATGGGATGAAGGAAGAGCTGAGATCGATTGAGTATTGAGAGAGAAGATATTTTTAGGCTTGTGAATTCCATGCTGAGATCGTGTAGACATTCCATCAACAGAAGCAGCTGCGACGGGATTGGCAGCCATTAGAGAAGAAGATAAGCGACAGAAAGGAGAGAAAGAGAAGCTGAAAAGAGAAGAACAGCGAGAGAAAGAAGAAACGATCAGAAGATGAGCTCTGAAACCATGAAATAAGTTGTATTTCCCGTGAATCATTGAGTTACATTGAGTTCAAAATATAAACACAATAAAGTTGAGAAAGGGACTGTTACACATTTCACGATCTATACTGTTGTAACTAATTCCTATTTATCAGCTTAATATGAATGATATTAGGAAATCAAATATGATAGGGAAAGAGATACATAATGATGTTATGGAATCTTCTTGAATAGATCCATCTTTGTAATCATAGAAGAGATATTTTGGGTCTTAGTCTTATTTGTGGAATCTGGGCGATTATCTTCAAGAGATTGCTTTAGATTGCATATCAGTTACAGTTAATCCATTTGCTATGGAAGGGTTTTGTAGCTAGGGTGACGATGCTATATAAGGACGAGAGTTGTGAGGCTAATTCTCACATCTTTTTCATCACTCTACAAAGCAAAATTAGTTTTCTTAAAGTTCTGACTATTTGGAATATCGGTTCGATTTGGTTACGGCTATACATGTTCATATGTACTATTAGATGCATTATATATGTGGTTATGCTTATGATTTACTTGCCCTGGTGCAGGAAAAGGGAACTGGAGCCTGTACATATTTCGGTTTATCTATGCCTCTACTTGACAATAGTTTGAGGTATCTTGTTATGTATGGTTTGGTTTTAGATTTATCTTATGATATTGCACAAAGGAGGTGGTTTCAGAGAAATGGTCTATGCTGTTTAGTTGGGGGTTTGTTGAGATGGACTATGAGAGTATTGCTGATTTTATTTAATGAAAGGAAGAATGGTCAACTGTTATTTGATGGTATAATGGTTAGGTGTAGAGATGTTAATATAAGAGATATGATTAGTGATACTTCTCAATTACACTTCAATACAAAATATTACATAGTATCACATATGGAAGCTGCAGTTATTTCATAAGACCTAGATGCTTCTTGTATCTCTGTATATATTCTCAGCTTTGTACATTTGTGAAATATATGAAACAAACATTCTTTCATGGTATCAAGAGCACTACGATACCCAAATTTTTTCCGGTTGTCCTCTTAACTCACGTCCTCTTCTCTTCTCTGCTCTCTTCAATCCCTTTCTTTCTTCATTCCCTAATGGCTATGCTCAACACAGCCGATGTCGTAAACACACATCCGGGAAACTTTTACATGTTAACATGGTTAACATCACAAAGCTCACACCCCTTAATTACCTCACTTGGAAAAATCAGATCCATTCCCTACTGGATGGATATGATCTCGCTGGTTACGTCGACGGGTCAAAGCCATCACCCTCGGCATATATCACAGTCAACGATGTCGTCAGCCCCCAATGTCAAGACACGCTTATTTACAGCGGTCTTCTGGGCACCATCTCACCAACAATTCAACCCCTTGTCAACAACACAACATCCAGTGCCGAGCTCTGGCGAACCGTTGCTGCGACCTACGCCAAGCCCAGACGCGGCCATATACAACAACTGGAACTTCAATTGAAGAACAGAGTCAAAGGTGATAAGACCATTGACGAATACCTGCAGGGTCTCACAACCCGGTTCGATCAGCTCGCACTTCTGGGAAAACCTGTTGACCATGAAGATCAGCTAGAATATTTACTAGCAGGTATACCCAAAGAATATAAACTTGTTGTTGAGCAAATCGAAGGTCGTGACATTCCTCCTACCATCATTGAAGTCCACGAGAAGCTTCTGACTAAAGAAGCTAAGCTTCTGTCGAGTGTCACCACTATCCCAGCGATCACTCCAGCCTCTGCTCATGTAGCCACCGCTCGTTCTCGCCAATTCAACAAACATCCATACCAGTCAAACAAACTGTGGCAGCAGACGAGCACCTACAACAATCAAACAAACCGCAACGACAATCGCAACTCCAAAGGATATCAAGGCAAGTGTCAGCTCTGCGGTGTGTTTGGACATAGTGCGGGGAGGTGCTCTCAATTACAGCAGCATCAATCCACTGCTCAGACATCTCAGCCGTCTTCACCCTTCCGCCCATGGCAACCTCGAGCGAATCTTGCACTCGGATCTTCAAATCCATCAGACGCTTGGCTCATGGACAGTGGCGCAACTCACCACATGACGAGCGATCTCCACAACCTGGCGATACACAACCCATACAAAGGTGACGATTCTGTATTGATTGGCGACGGTTCTGGTCTTCCAATATCCCACACTGGTTCAGTTTCCTTGCTCTCTACACCCAAAAACCTAACATTAAACAATGTCCTTTGTGTCCCAAACATTCACAAAAATCTCATATCTGTCTATCGTCTTTGCAAAACTAACAATGTTTCTGTGGAATTCTTTCCTACTCACTTTTAGGTGAAGGAGCTGATCTCGGGGGTCCCATTGGTCCAAGGCTACACCAAGAATGAGCTGTACGAGTGGCCGGCATCTCCACAAACCCTCAAAGCTTTCTTCACATCCACAACTCCAAAACTTTCCATCACCGATTGGCATAACCGGCTTGGCCATCCCTCCTCTTCTATTTTAAATGTTGTTGTTTCCAATTTTTCTTTATCCTGCACCAAATCTGTACTATTGAAATCTCTTTGCTCAGATTGTGCAATAAACAAATCTCATAAACTTCCTTTCTCTCAATCTTCCATAAAATCAAATCGCCCACTGCAATACCTCTTTACAGACCTTTGGACCTCTCCTATCCCATCCATTGACAACTATAAGTACTACTTAGTACTAGTTGATCATTACACAAGATACATATGGCTATTTCCTCTAAAAACCAAAGCCCAAGTCAAAGAAACGTTCATACCTTTCAAAGCTCTCGTCGAAAACCATTTCAACACTAAATTAGATACGCTTTACTCTGATAACGGAGGCGAATTCATCGCTCTACGCTCATACCTCACTGAAGCAGGAATCTCGCACCTAACGTCGCCACCACACACCCCTGAACACAACGGAATCTCGGAGCGAAAGCACATGCATGTGGTGGAGACAGGCCTGACATTGTTAACTCATGCCGGAATGCCGAAGAAATACTGGTCGTATGCGTTCAATGCCGCGGTGTATCTCATCAATCGCCTCCCATCTCCAGTCACTGACATGATCTCGCCATACCAAAAACTGTTCGGAACTGCTCTGAATCATCAGAAGCTGCGCACATATGGATGTCTCTGCTTCCCCTGGCTAAGACCATACAACAACCACAATCTTCAAGACAGATCGACCCCATGTGTATTCATTGGCTACTCCACGACGCAATCCGCTTACCTGTGTCTTCAACCAACGACGGGCCGGGTGTATATTTCTCGTCACGTCAAATTTGACGAGCTGGCCTTCCCTTTTCACCACCAACAACAGCAACCCACCAAAATCCCTTCGTCTGATATCCCAATAATTCCAACCCCGATCTCACCAGTCACATCCATACCTCTCCCGCCGTCTCTCGTACAGCCGTCACCTGGTGCACATCCACCGCCGGTGGGAAATCCGAGCTCAGCACTTCGCTTGGGAGAGTCGTCGGCTTCAGCTCCGTCGAATTTGGATCGTGATTCCACAAAGGTATGTTCTTCTTCGTCTAATCGCAACTCTCATCCAGAAATAAATCACCCAAACCCAAACCACCATCAAACCGACATAAATCAACCAAACCCAACCCACCATCAAACCGAGCCCCAAAATGTTTTAACGCTTCCTGAAACCCAAACTCAATCCGTGGCCCAGCCAATAACACAACATACTCAGGCCCAAACCCAAATAACCACTACCCATCAGCTACTTCCAGTAACTCAAATCGAAACCCAGATACAACCAACCCCCTTACCTGACCCGGCTCCGATCATACCCACCATCAATATACCCCGACCACCACCCCTTCCCAGCAGACACGATATGCAGACTCGCCGGAAAAATAATATCATCAAACCCAATCCCAAATATAATCTAGCCGTTTCCCTTTCCAGCTTGAACCCACTCGAACCACACACTGTAACGCAGGCGTTGAAAGACCAGAACTGGCGTGCAGCAATGTCAGAAGAATTGGACGCCTTTGCTCATAATCAGACTTATGAGCTCGTCCCACGTCAACCTCACTACAACGTCATTGGCTGTAAGTGGATATATAAGAACAAATTTCACCCCAATGGTTCTCTTAACAGGTGCAAGGCGAGACTTGTTGCGAAAGGCTATACGCAGCAACTCGGACGCGATTACACCGAGACATTCAGTCCTTTTATCAAGTCGACCACTATCCGTCTTGTCCTCGCCATCGCGGTTACTAAAGCATGGAATGTTCAACAACTTGATGTGAACAACGCTTTTCTACAAGGAACATTAACATAAGAGGTGTATATGGATCAACCGCCAGGTTTTGTGGACACGGATCATCCATCTCATGTCTGCAGATTGCGAAAAGCAATTTACGGTCTTAAACAAGCCCCACATGCTTGGTACACGGAACTACAAACATACTTACTTGGTCTTGGCTTCATGAATTCTCTCGCCGACACATCTTTGTGTGTACTCCGATATGGTACGAGTCTCGTCTACCTTCTTGTATATGTTGACAATATACTAATCACAGGCAATGACGAGAACAAGATTCAACGCATCCTCTGTCTCCTAGCTGATCGATTTTCTGTCAAAGACCCAGAACAACTCAACTACTTTCTCGGCCTCGAAGCTCATCGCACGTCGGCAGGTCTACACCTCTCTCAACGGAAATACATATGTGATCTCCTACATCGCTATGATATGCTCCACGCCAAGCCAGTACTAACACCAATGGCTTCGTCGCCAAAACTGACCATCAACTCTGGTACGTCTCTTACTGATTCGACGGCATACATGCAGTTAATTGGGAGCTTACAGTACCTCGCTTTCACACTCTTGGACATCGCAAATGGGGTGAACAAGCTTTACCAATTCATGCACCGTCCAACACAAGAACACTGGCAGGCAGCGAAGAGAATTCTTCGATATTTAGCCGGAACTCCAACACATGGTATCTTCTTCTCACCGAAGAACACACTTAACATTCACGCCTTCTCGGACTCCGACTGGGCAGGAGACTCTGATGAATACGTATCTACAAATGCTTACATTCTGTACATGGGTGCTCATCCCATCTCCTGGAGTTCAAAGAAACAGAATGGAGTAGTAAGATCATCAACGGAGGCAGAATATCGTGTTGTTGCAAACACATCGGCCGAGATAAGATGGGTATGCAATCTTCTCACTGAACTCGGAATCTCATTACCATTGTCCCCTGTTGTCTACTGTGACAATGTTGGAGCAACGTTCCTTTGTGCCAATCCAATCTTCCACTCCAGGATGAAACACATTGCCATTGACTACCACTTCGTCCGAGGACAGGTCCGGCAGGGAGCACTTCGCGTGGCACACATCAACACAAGACATCAGCTGGCTGACGCACTAACGAAACCACTACCGCGAGCACAATTCATCCTATTACGAGACAAGATTGGAGTTGCTTCAGCCCCTCCATCTTGAGGGGGCGTATAAGAGATATGATTAGTGATACTTCTCAATTACACTTCAATACAAAATATTACATAGTATCACATATGGAAGCTGCAGTTATTTCATGTATCAAGTTATCCCTAGATCTACACTGCAAGTGCACAGACGTGAACTAGTAGTATATAGGGTATCAAATCCACAGAGACTCTAGACCTTGCGATAGATTGTAGAATTTCAGGTTAAGCTAGGTAAAGCAGTAGAAAGCAGTAAATCAGACAATAAAGTAAATAGATCGGTTTGTAAGCAAGAAGGCAAAGCGTCAGGTCAAGGGAGTTCTCAGGAAATCAGGAACACAAGCTAATCAGTCAATCGGGATCTAATTAAGAACTGTTCTAGAAGTAGAATCACAGAATTATAACAGACCAACTTTCGTTGCGAATATTATCTATGTCTAACAACCTAGCAAGCTAACTTTCGTTGTGAATCTTAGAGTTCTAAACAAGCATTAATCTCAGGTTCTTTCATTCACAATTCTCCTAAGCCAAATTTCTTTGCGAATAGTCAAATTGTTCATCTAAGTTCTTTCTAGTTAATTAACCAACTGTCGTTGCGGAAATCAACCTAACATCATAAATCTGGGTAGCTACTTCAGATTAAGCATTAAGAACAACCCTAGATGAAGAACTAACATATATGAATCCCTACAGATTTATCAACCTATAATTCCATGAAATCCCCTGTGAGAATCCCTAAACCTAACTGGTAAACTATTCAGACATGATCATCGAAACAGAAGACATCATGAATAGAAAACCAAATAGCATATAATAGAAACAAGGAATATGAGTTCCAAATATCTCTCTCTGAATAAAAGAATGCGTAAGTAAAGCGTTGCCTAAACAATGGCTTAAAAACCCTAATATAATGATCTAAACTCGGCTGGGACATCTTTGTAATTATGAGAAACTTCTGGGCCAAAGTGTAAATTCCATAAATCTTCATTAAACGCGCGAGATATGTCTGTCACGATCTTGTGTCGATCGATGCACATGTTGTGTCGATCGACACAGATGTCAAATGTCGGCAGTGAACTCTTCCTCTCGGGTAAATGCTCCAAAATGCTCCAGAATGCCCATAATATCCAAATCCGCTCCAAACGTACCTAGACCTGAAAAACACATAAAAGGACTCCAAAAGACTCTAAAAGACTCGATAAGAAGACATATACCATGTTTAAAAGCCCTAAAATCCATGGTATATCAACTCCCCCACACTTAGCTTTTGCTTGCCCTCAAGCAAACAGAAGACCAAGATCAGGAGAAGAAGTTTGAAAACTTCAGAAACTCGTTTCATCGTAGAAGTACCACACTCAGATTCCCCTTAGTGAGCCACATGAAAATGAACCTGCAGACATCAAGACCAACATGTACTTCCCCCACACTTAGCAACTATCCTGAGTAAACTCCACAATCACATTCAGAGCATCCAAATTCACCACACTGACTTCTTTAAGCTATTAAGTGCGGTCCCACCTATGGGATATCAATCAAAGAACTCATGGACTCTTACTCTGTCAGCATCTGACCACTCAACTGTTGCTTCTGGTTCCTTTCTTCTCTTTTCCCTTCCTTAACACTGATTTTTCCCCACTGGGTATCATTTTATTTTTTCTATCAGTGTTCTTCCCTTATTGGGGTGTACTTTGGACATGTTTCCATGGATGCACAGGAGGTAATAGGGGGTCTCTAACACTCCCGTGACCACTTCGAAGCTACTAGCTTATCCTTAGTTTATTTCTTTCTTTTTTACTTTCAAGGAAGGAGAGAAGGGAACCATAATCAGACAAGTTTACAAGCTGTGCCAGAACCAACAGAGGAACCCGACTCAAAGTATACCAAGCCCATAGGTAAGAAAATTAAGTCAAGTTAAAGTTGAAGTCAAGTAATGGATTCTCTGCAAGTGTGGTAATCTCCTCAAAAAGTCCTTGTTTCCTACTCAATTTGACTCAATAAAACAGATTTTTGACTGACTCTAAGAAAACAGAAAGCTGCGTCAGTAGCTACCTCCCCCACACTTGAATCACACTGCCCCCAGTGGTGTCAAGCTTAGGCTCGGTGAGAATAAAAAATCAAATCTGAAAATCTGAAAGTTGCAGAATACTTACCTGTCGTCGGCCTGCGTCGATCGATGCCACTAGGGTGTCGATCGATGCAAGGTGATTATGCCTATGGTTAAGTAGATAACCGGTGTCTGAACCGCAATTGAATCGGTAAACCGTAAATCGCAACTGTGTCGACCGATGCACTATGTGTGTTGATCGATGCAGTGCGATTCTGCCTGTTTCTCACGCCTATGAACACACAAAAATAGAAAATCAAAAACACCAAATCAAAACGAAAAATGAAAACAAAAACGAACCTAACAATGGGTTGCCTCCTACTCAGCGCTTGTTTAAAGTCAATAGCTTGACTATGGAAAGGAGATCAGACTTATGGGGGATTCAACAGAGACTTTGAGTGTCTCTGTGAATGTCTCTTCATCCAAGGTGGCGTATAAGCGTTCGGATCATGAGATCTCCCAAGGAAAGAGCGAACAGAACCAGGGCGGGAGCGAAGCGAGGGTGGGATACTGCGTTTTCCTGCAGTCACAGCAAATGAATTACTAGTTTTAAGCTTAGAGGATCGATACCTTTGCTTTGGTGGGAATGAGATCTCTGGAGCTTTCTGCTTAAGAGCAGTTGCAGGATCTGAAGATGTTAGAGCAAGTTCAGAATGAACTGCCATCTTCTCTTCTCCAACAGGAATCTCTGGTTCCACTTCAACACTGAAACTCTGTCCATCAATGGTGGATTTGTGCAGCTTATCCATCTTGAACCTCAAAGGCTTATCTCCCAGATGGAGATCAATAAGTCCATGTCTCACATCAATCACTGCTCCAGCAGTAGCTAAGAATGATCTACCAAGTAGTAAAGGATCATCTGGCTCAATATCATACTTCAGTAGCACAAAATCTGTTGGAATCAAGTAGTTTCCAACTCTGACATGAATGTCCTCAAGAACTTCTTCTGGATACCTCTTTGATCGATCAGCCAGGATAAGAGAGATCCTAGTAGGCTGGAAATCCATCAGTCCTAGTCTCACAACCACAGAGTATGGCATGAGATTCACACAAGATCCTAAGTTACACAGAGAATGCTTGAATCTGTCCTTAGAGATGGAACAGTCGGGCACAAAGGCCCCTGGGTCTGGTATCTTCTCTGTAATCTGAATCAGCTTCTTTTCCATCACTTTCATGCAATTAGCCACTTCTAGCTCCTGTTTAGACAGTGTAGGAACCTTAGAATATGAATCAGAGGGCTTATAGACTCGTTCTAGGACTGTTGCAGGTTTCTGGTCCCGTATGCGATCTGTGTCGATCGATGCGTAAGATGTGTCGATCGACACAAGGCGATTTCGAGCAGTTTCATCAGACGTATCGGGACTGTGTCGATCGATGCACGAGGTGTATCGATCGATGCTTGTCTCAGACAGACATAATTCATCCAGAAAATCCGAGATTATTCTCTCTTTTTCTTCCAGCAAGTCAATTTCATCCCTCATGATCACAGCATTGACGGATATGTTCTGTTCAGCTTTCCCAGCTCCATTTTGCCTTTGCACTGCTTAAGATGTCTGTTGGATTTGAACATCTAGCTTCTTCATATGAGTGCTCAATGATTCAAACTTCCCATTCAGATCTTCAAACACAGCATCCAACTTCTTGTTGAAGTCCACAGTAGTCTTAGTCCGCCCCTCCAGAAAGCACTCCATCATGGCTTCCATCTTGCTCTCATGAGCACTAGCAGCAGGAGGTGTCTGATAGGAGGATGATCCATAAGTCCTTTGATAAGAATTACCTTGCTGATTTCCAAACCTGTTTCCTTGAAATCCAGAGCCACTAATGTAGTTCACACCCTCTTCTTTGTTACCCTCTTCAGCCTTAAACACCTCAACTTCCTGAGCAAAGTGGACAGCTTTCTTTCCAGTCAACAAACTGTGAACAATGTCCAGCTTATTCCTGATATCAGCAATCTCCAGATTATCAATCTTTCCACCAGACTCTTTCCTTCTCCTATCAGCAGTCTTGGTGCTATTACTGCTCACCAAGTTATCAATCAGCGTCCTAGCCTGTTCAGGAGTCCTTGTATTGAAATTTCCATTGCTGGCATTATCCAATGCAGACTGGTAATGGAGATCAATTCCTCTGAAGAATATGCCCAGCAGCGTCACTTCAGAGAATCCATAATGAGGACAGTCACGTTGGTACTTCTTAAACCTCATCCAAGCAGACTTAAGAGATTCTGTAGGACCTTGGGTGAAGGTGAGAATATCCTGTCTCGACTGATCAGAGCGAGCATCATCATAAAAGTGCCTCAAGAACTCTCTCTTCACAGCATCCCAAGTAATATACTTCCCGGTTGGAAGTTGTTTCAGCCAAGCTGCAGCCTTTCCAGCGAAAGAATAGGGGAAAAGTTTGAGATACAGATAGTCATAGTTTACCCCATTGTACTTCATTCCAGTGATGAAGTCCTCAAAATCATGAATATGATCCATTGGTTGCTCGTGTAGGAGACCATGGAAAGGATTCTGCCTCAGAAGAGAGTAGTAGATAGTCTTGATCTCAAAATCATTCCTCTCAAATCCAGGAGGTACAATTGCTGACCGGTTAGCATAGAACTCATCCGGTCGGTTATAGTCAGCAAGAGTCCTATCATTAGCAGGAGGATTAACCATCTGCCCTTGACCTTGGGGCGGTTCAGGATTAGGGATCACACGTCCCTCAGCATCAATACTTTGCCCAGCAACATTGTATGGGTTGTTCTGTTGGTCTCTCAGAACTCCCTCAGCACCAGGTCTCAAAATCAAAGGCACCTGATTAACGTTCGCCATCTTAGCTTTTTTCTGAGCTTTTCTGTTGTCTCTCTCTAGCTTTGAAAGCTCCTTAAGTTCAAGATTCACGAGCTCCTTATCTGAATTACTTCGCAAGTCGCGATCAGTCATAAACTGTCCCAGTTACGCAGATGTGTCGACCGATGCAAGAGAAGCGTCGATCGATGCAGGGCGCGAAGACGTGACGATTGACACACATGACCGTGTCGATCGATGCAAGGTGAATCTAGGCGTACCTGAAACGCAAGAAAATAGAAAAATTAGTAACTAAAACAAAAACGAAAAACCTAGTCTAAACCCTAAGTTCAAATCTATCGAAGACTCAAAAGAGTCCCCAGCAACGGCGCCAAAACTTGATACGATCAGGTTTTAATCCCTAGATCTACACTGCAAGTGCACAGACGTGAACTAGTAGTATATAGGGTATCGAATCCACAGAGACTCTAGACCTTGCGATAGATTGTAGAATTTCAGGTTAAGCTAGGTAAAGCAGTAGAAAGCAGTAAATCAGACAATAAAGTAAATAGATCGGTTTGTAAGCAAGAAAGCAAAGCGTCAGATCAAGGGAGTTCTCAGGAAATCAGGAACATAAGCTAATCAGTCAATCTGAATCTAATTAAGAACTGTTCTAGAACTAGAATCACAGAATTATAACAGACCAACTTTCGTTGCGAATATTATCTATTTCTAACAACCTAGCAAGCCAACTTTCGTTGCGAATCCTAGAGTTCTAAACAAGCATTAATTTCAGGTTCTTTCGTTCACAATTCTCCTAAGCCAAATTTCTTTGTGAATAGTCAAATTGCTCATCTAGGTTCTTTCTAGTTAATTAACCAACTGTCGTTGCAGAAATCAACCTAACATCATAAATCTGGGTAGCTACTTCAGATTAAGCATTAAGAACAACCCTAGATGAAGAACTAACAGATATGAATCCCTACAGATTTATCAACCTATAATTCCATGAAATCCCATGTGAGAATCCCTAAACCTAACTGGTAAACTACTCAGACATGATCATCGAAACAGAAGACATCATGAATAGAAAACCAAATAGCATATAATAGAAACAAGGAATATGAGTTCCAAATCTCTCTCTCTGAATAAAAGAATGTGTAAGTAAAGCTTTGCCTAAACAATGGCTTAAAAACCATAATATAATGATCTAAACTCGGCTGGGGCATCTTTGCAATTATGAGAAACTTCTAGGCCAAAGTGTAAATTCCACAAATCTTCATTAAACGCGCGAGATATGTCTGTCACGATCTTGTGTCGATCGATGCACATGTTGTGTCGATCGACACAGATGTCAAATGTCGGCAGTGAACTCTTCCTCTCGGGTAAATGCTCCAAAATGCTCCAGAATGCGCCATAATGTCCAAATCCGCTCCAAACGTACATAGACCTGAAAACACACATAAAAGGACTCCAAAAGACTCGATAAGAAGACATATACCATGGTTAAAAGCCCTAAAATCCATGGTATATCAAAGACCTAGATGCTTCCTGTATCTCTGTATATATTCTCAGCTTTGTACATTTGTGAAATATATGAAACAAAGATTCTTTCAGTTAATATGGGTAAACCCACCCCATTTAGACCCAACTCATTTAAACCCTAACCCATTTAAACTTTGTTGGGGTCAAAATCCCCTCAACGAAAATAATAGCCGAAAAGCATAACTAAGAAATCGGACACGGACGTACATCATATTTCATACAAACGGAGCTTTGTATAGTTAATATTTTATACGAAGCACTTACTATCAATGACGTTTCGTATGAACAAGATTTTATACGAAAAGCTTCAAACGGATAACATTTCATACGAAACAGATAAAACTATTCAACAAAACATCCGAACGGATCAATCGGACAAACGAATCACTCGACAAAACCTACAGATAGGCTGAAACATCCAAACAGGGTAATTCTGAGCTAAACCTACGGATAGGCAGAAACATCCGAACAAGGTAATTCCGAGCTGAACCAGCTCGGATCCGATCTAAACTATCTCAAAATTTTCAAGCTGAACCAGCTCGAATCCGAACATCTTCCTTCTCCTTTTCCGAGCATAATTTATTCCTTCAAAAGTTTCGAGCTTAATCCATTCCTTCCGAAGTTCCGAGCTGAATGCATTCCTTGGAAACTTCCGAGCTGGATTTACTTCTCAAACTTTCTGAACGAATACTCCACTTAGATCATATGTTCGAACATTTGCCGATATATTCTTCTTCGGACGCAACCCATCTTCGGAACATCAACATATACGTTCTTAGCTGATAACAATAATTGTCAGATAAAGTCATACGAACTACGAGTTTAAGCCCAACCTACAAAACTCGTATTTACGAGACTTTGGGCCGAATTAAGAAGTCTATGCTCAAATGGACTCGGATCATCCGTTCTCGGCCCATTCGGCAAAATAGGTTAAGCCGCGGAAAGATAGTCGCCAAAGAAGAGGATAAACTCGAAGAAGGGAAGAAGAGGATATCTCTGAGCAGAAGAGGAAAATCCCAGCTGAAAATGTAGATCTTAACGGAAATGGAAGAAGACGATAACATGAAGATTTCCGAATATCTTGCAGACGAAGACTCTCGAAGCCGACATGCCGCAACAATATAAGGAAATGGACTGCCTACGACTTAGAAATCTCAAAAAATCCTAGCATCTAAACTTAGCTTAGAACTTTCTTTAAGCCTTTTTCCTTATTTGTACTCTCTTTTACGATCTATTATCAATAAAATATCCTCCGGGTTCCTATTTTGGTGTGTTTACTATTGACATTTCTGTTCCCTAAAAGTTTAGCTCTACAAGTTTTGACAATGCAAGTTTTGACTCTCATAGTTTTGCGCCATCTGTGGAGAATAGAGTTCTCTTACACTTAAAAACCACCGACTAGCGGATCCAAAGATATGGCCACCGACGGAGATAAAAACGGAAACGTAGCGGATCAACTAAGTACCGTAACCAACAATATGATCATTGAAGGATCACAATACTGCCGAGACAAAGTATCCTAGATCAAAGCTTACCAACGTCAAGCTAAAACGAACATCCACTGGTATGTTCCTTTTCAGACCCCAAACGACGTAATAATTTTTGAAGAGTGTGAGACCCCGAAAATCGACCGACCGCACAACGATCCTCTCGTCATCAAACTGATCATAAGAGATCTTGATGTACAAGAATTTTGATCGATATCAGGAGTTTCGTGGATGTAATTTTCCGCGACACTTTAAGAAGGATGAACATTAGTTTATCCGAAGTATCTCCAATCCCGAAACCCTTAACGGGATCTACATGAGACACGACGATGATCCTTGGGACAATCAGACTGCCGGTACAAGTAGGAGGAATAACCAAGGTCGTCAAGTTCTCAGTAGCGGACGCTCCGGCAATCTACAACGTGATCATAGGGACTCCGTGGATAAATTCAATGAGAGCTGTCCCGTCAACGTATCACCTCTGCTTGAAGTTTCCAACACCTAGCGGGGTCACGACGATATGGGGAAATCAAGAACAATTCCGATCATGTTTCATGACCAAACACAAACTCAGGAAACCAACGGTCGAGATCCCTCGAAAGAAAAAGCGACCACGGACATAGGCAAATCAAGGGTTGCGGAAAAATCTAAAAATGCCGAGAAAAAAAGAGGAAGAAGAAGATGACGAGCCTTGCGAACCCGTGATATCAGTCTGCATAAACGACAATCATTTGGAACGATGCGTAGATATCAGAGCGAACCTTGACGACTCGATAAAAAGGGGATAGTTTTATGTCTTCGAGAAATCGTGAATAGCTTCGCTTGGTCCGCAGAAGACATACCTGGGATTAGCATGGACATCGCTTGTCACGGGATGAACATAGATTTGACAGTCAAACCCATAAGACAAAATAGGATGAAGTTAGGATCCGAACGAACCAAAGCAGTCAACAACGAAGTTGAGAGATTACTTAAAGTCGGCTCAATCATTGAAGTCAAGAATCCAGTCTGGCTCGCAAACCCCGTGGTAGTAAAGAAGAAGAACGGGAAATGGAGGGTTTGCGTCGATTTCACGGATCTAAGCAAGGCCTGTCCAAAGGACAGTTTCCAAGTTCCACACATCGACCGACTGGTAGAGGCGACCGCAGGAAACAAACTAATCACATTCCTGGATGCTTTTTCAGGCTACAATAAGATCATGATAAACCCAGATCAAGGGGGATTTATTACTACAAGGTTATGCCCTTCGGCTTGAAGAACGCTGGAGCAACCATGGAAGTTTATATAGACGATATGCTAGTTAAATCCCTTGAGGAAAAATATCATGTAGAACATCTGCGAGATTGTTTCGAACATTTAAACAAGCATAACATGAAGCTCAACCCGACCAAATGCAGATTCGGGGTAGCATTCGGCGAGTTCCTTGGATACCTCGTTACTCACTGAGGCATCGAAGCAAACCCGAAACAGATAAACGCCTTGATTCAGATGTCCTCGCTGATGATGAAACGAGAAGTCCAGCGACTAACAGGACGTGTAGCAGCACTGAACATGTTTATCTCGCGATCAAAAGACAATTGTCTACCATTCTACGACACCTTGAGGGGCAACAAGACATTCAAATGGTTGGATAAATGTGAAAAAACTTTCTAACAGCTGAAGAAATATTTGGCGAATCCACCGTTATTGGCAAAACCGATCGAATGGGAACCTCTATTCCTATATACTGCGATATCGGCTACCGCAGTAAGTGGGGTTCTTATCAGGGAATATCGAGGAAAAAAAACCAATTTTTACGTCAGTCAAACACTGACGGACGCGAAAACTAGCTACCCTCAAATCGAAAAACTAGCGCTCGCACTAGTAATGTCTGCTCGGAAATTAAGGCCATACTTCCAGTCTCACTCGATCGTAGTCATGACGGCTTTTCCATTACGGACAATCCTTCATAATCCAAGCCAATCTGGACGATAGAACTCAGCGAGTTCGATATCGAGTATCGATCCAGGACATGTGCGAAATCGCAAGTACTACGGATTTCCTGGTCGAACTACCACAAGAAGGAGCATAAGAACTAGCAGAAGATTCAGACTAGTTGCTACATGTTGACGGCTCTTCGTCATAGCAAGGTTCTGGAGTAGGAATCCGCCTGACCTCGACAACTGGATAAATCTTGGAACAATCCTTCCGCCTAACTTTCCATGCTCCGAACAACGGAGCAGAATATGAAGCTCTAATTACTGGGTTAAGGTTAGTCCACACCCTTAAAATTCAAAACATACAAGCGTTTTGCGACTCGTAACTGGTCGCAAGCCAATACAGCAGAGAATACGAGACGAGGGATGAAAGGATGAAAGCATACCTAAAAATCGTCCATGACCTGGTAAAGCCGCTCATGAACTTCAAGCTAAAAAGGATCCCCCAAGGAGAAAATGCATCCGCCGATACGTTGGCAGCTCTCGCCTCGACATCCGAACCAGGCTTGAAACGGATCATTCCGGTAGAATTTATCGCGCATCCGATGATCGAAAATTTCGGGACAGTCAACCTAGCCTATCCACCCGGAGAAGATGTTAACGACAAAGAAATCCTTCCACCAGAAGGGGATGACGCTAAAACGGGCGCACAAGCCGAAGGAGAGTATGGCTGCGATAAAGGATGGATGGAAACAATCTGTTCGCACATCATGAACGGCAACTTCCTGAAGATAAATGGGCAGCATGAAAAATCAGAGTACATGCTGCTCGTTATGATTTGATGGAGAGAAATATTTACAAGTGGAGGTTATCCGGTCCTCTAATGTCATGCCTCCAAGGAAAAGAAGCAAGGCGAATCATGGAAGAGGTACGTAGCGGTTCATGTGGAAACCATTCTGGAGGAAGAGCATTGGCAATCAAGATCAAGTGTCACAGCTATTTTTGGCCGACGATGGTTAAGGACTGCGAGAGGTTTTCTCGTAAATGTGAAAAGTGCCAGAGAGATGCTCCGACCATACGCCAACCGGCTGAACTACTATCATCAATCTCAGCACCTTACCCGTTCATACATTGGTCGATGGACATAGTGGACCCGTTTCACCAATCTAAACATAAGCGATTCCTCCTCGTCCAAACTGACTATTTCTCTAAGTGGATTAAAGCCGAATATTATGCCAGCATCAAAGACGCTCAAGTCGAGCATTTCGTATGGAAGAACATTATATGTCGACACAGAGTGCCGTACTGGATCGTTACAGATAACGGTTCACAATTCATCTCGATACGCTTCGAAGCTTTTTACGAATAATGGAAGATACTATTACAAAAGTCGACGCCACGATACCCTCATGGAAACGAGCAAGTCGAAGCCTCCAATTAAACAATCCTCGACGGGTTGAAAAAGCGACTCAACGAAAAGAAGGGACGATGGGCAGAAGAGCTGGAAGGAGTCCTCTGGTCGCACCGGACAACTCCCCATCGGGCAACTGGCGAAACACCGTTCGCGCTCGTTTACAGATCAGCATGCATGATCCCGGACGAAGTCGAAATCCCTGGAATATGTCTCAAATTTCTCCCTGGACAAGAAGATTTAAATTATACGATGATTCTTGGCGAAGTGGATCTGATCAACGAATGACGTGACCAAGCGTTAATCCGCATCCAAAACTACCAACAAGCGGCTGCAAGGTATTACAACTCGAACGTCCGCAGAAGGAGGTTTTGGGAAGGAGATTTGGTCTTGCGGAAGGTATTTCAGAACACAGCCGAACGAAATGCGGGCAAACTAGGGGGCCAATCGGGAAGGACTGTATAAAGTTACGAAAGTCGTCCGACCAGGGGCATACGAATTAACAACCATGGACGATGTCAAGGTCCCCAGGGGTTGGAATGCAATGCACCTAAAAAAACATTATCACTAAATCGAGACTCCTGACAATTTGAACTACGAGACGACTTGATCCCCGAAAGGGGTACGTAGGCAGCCGTATAGATCTATACTTCCACATCGAAATTCATAAAAAAATTTAAAAAAATTTGGGCTCAACAGAATCTTTTCGGGCAAAAGTTACTCGAAAACATTCAGACACACAAGACCGTCCACACATCATATCGTAAACTTTGAGCATGCCAGCTCGGAAATCTGAGTAGACCAGATCGGCAAGATCAAGCAACCCGAGCAGGTCAGCTCGGAAACTACGGGCAAGTCAGCCCAGAATTCCTGTTCTAACCTGAGCAGATCAGTTCGAAACTTTGCGAGAAAATCAGTTCGGAAATCCGAGCAGACCAGCTTGAAATTTCCAATCAGACAAGCTCGGACATCCGAGCAGGACGCCTCTCTAGGCCAAAAACAAAATCCGTCCGATTAACTTCAAAACACACTCGTACAGCCTCCATGACTCAGAGCTGATTCATTATATGCCTTTTCAAATAACTCAAGATGACGGGTCATAACCACAAACGCAACGTATCCACAAATGTTCAACTCCACACCGTACGCTCGGATGTGTCCGGTAATAAAAAATAAACTCATTCTCGCTTTTTATATAATTTACATTTCATAGAATTAAAATGAGGATCTGAATCTTGTAGCTTAACAAACTAGTTCGAATTGATTTACTATCGCATCATACCTAGTCGAGTCTAGTACATTCTCATGACTTTTTAGGAATTGTTTCTGTTGATGGCCACAACAGACAAACTAATACATCATTTACGGATATTAGCCAACATGTCCTATACGGATTGAGGCTCTATACATTCAGCAAACGGATAAAAGCACGCTATATAAATTTTTAATACCGCCTAGGTATGTTTTTTTATCGGCGAAGGGAACATAAGTCGAGCAAACCCCCGCACTAGTACTAGAGTCGATAGTACACCCAAAAAATTTAGTGTGACGCTACTCAGCACACTGGTAAAATGACGTCATAGCCAAGTATATCTTGGTCTGATATTTTGAAAGGTATGTCCTGCGGATATCGGCGCACTATCGATAACGAAGAATGTAAGACGAAAGCTCAGGGAACAACGGAATCGAAGTCAAACCCAGTAAACACAACACACTGGTCTTGACGACGTCATTATTGAGGATACAACCGACTATGGGAATATAAGCCGGGAAACCCCCGCACTAGTACTGAAGTCAAAAGTAAAGCTCTAAAACCCAGTAAAAAAAGTACGTATCGCCAATCTTTGAACTTAGTTCCGAAACCCAGTAAGACGCTTCCGAGCACACTGGTCTAAATCATTACAAGTCCACAAGAAGAGTATGTCTCACTAATCTTCATACTTAATCTCAAAACCCAGTAAGACAGTTCCGAGCACACTGGTCTAATCTCATCACAAGTTCGCAAGAAGAGCACGTCTCGCCAATCTTCGACCTTAGTTCCGAAACCCAATCAAACGCTTCTAAGCACACTGGTCTTAGTCGTCTCACGCCAGCAAAACGGAACCAAAATAAAAAAGTCCTCATTCGGATGAAACCCTTTCGACTCTTCAAAACTAATCAATACACGACTACTCGTCCCTTCGCGGACCCGACATATTCGGAAATCCGAGCAAATCAGCTCAGAAATCCCGAAGCTGATCAACTCGGAAATTCCCAAATGGAATTCGGACATTCCGAGCTAACCAGCTCGGAAATTCCGAGATGAAGCTCGTAAATTTAGAGCTAACCAGTTCAGCCTTCCGAATCAACCATCTCAGACTTTCCAAGCTCACCCCGTTTTATTCCTTGAACGAAATTTCCAGGTATACCACCTCTCTGAGCAAACACGACACAACGCTCTGTCCTAACATTACGCTTAAATCAAAACAAGACGCAATGACCGAGAACTAGCCGAAGATTTTGAAAACGACCAGAAAATGGTCTTTAAATCTAAAACGAAGGCATTTTATTAAAAAGCGAAGGGTTCATAAAATGGAACGACCAACCGTTCCGTAAAAAAGGACAAAAACATTCAAAGCGACAAACGCAAACAAGCTTAATCTTCAGAGGTAGGAACCGTAGACATCGGACACACTGGCTGATTCCGCATCATCGAGGAGAGACTTACCCCATGGTAAAGGTCCGTCAAAATCTCCCGAGAAAGGGGAAAACTGAAACAATTTCTCGCCTCGGCCATCAATCTATCATACTCAGGAACATCGCTCGAAATAAGATCTGCCTTCGTACTCTCAAGTTGCTCCTCCTAGACTTTGAATGTCGGAGGGTTCTGCGCCTTCAGCGCAACAATCATTTCGAGATTTTTGTTCATTTCGATGAAGTCACAATGCCTTTTCTTTGCCGCGGGCAGCTTTGAGAAAATACCACGAAGCTTCTTGAAGTGGGACGAGAACTTGTCGAACATTCCTTTCCTTCCTTTTTTGGTCGCCTCCTTCAAGGCCATCTCGCGGGAAGAGTTCTCCTCCGCAAGCTTCAGTTTCAGAGCTTCGGCTTCAGCAAAGGCTTCCGCCCTTTCGGCATCAATAGAACGCCGCACCGCCTCAAACTCGGCCGTCTGACCTTCATACGTGGCCATTAACTCGGAAAAGAGTGCTCCAAGTTCTGATTATCGGCGAGGTGTTTAAGGAACAAGGGCTAAGCTTCACGGATTTCCTTCTCTGACTCGGCGGCCTGCCTATTCACCGATACCCACGCCAAAGACAAGAAAAGAGTCAATAAATGAATCCTTAGAATCAAAAGGAGCAGACCTCTATTCTAACTTACCCTTAAGAAATCCTGGCCTACTTGGGGAAAGCGAAACGCCTCAAGTCATGTCCCCATACTGAACAGGAGCATCGCCCGCATGCCACACTTTGGAGCAAAACCTTGCAACTTCCGAGACATTTTCGTAAATGGGACGGATCGAGGGACTTCAGTATCACGTGCCTTCCTGATCCGTTTCTTTCTCATCTCGGGTGCAATGTTTTGAGCCTCCAACCCCAAGACTGCTCCCAAAGGTGCACGGCGAGCGACGGAGCTCTGACCCGTCTCCACTCCATATACGGCCATAGGAGCACCATGGTCAAGCACCACATCTTGCACGGCCTCCCGGCCGTTCCCGACAACCTCGGCCACCTTCTCTTCACTCTTCCGTCTCATTTCTTCTTCCGCCGCTTTCCTCCGGGCCTTCACGAGTTCACGTTGGGACAATAGAAGGGGTTCACTCTGAGACAATGGAAGATACATCGTCCTAGCTGTCACAATCTTCCTGAAAAATGGGCGTCAGCGAATGTTTGGACAAACCTATTGAAGATCAAAAGTTATAAGCTGAAGGGTGTTCAAAAAAATAAACCTTTAAGGATGTTCAAGAAAAAATCAGAGAGAGACTAGAGAGGGAAACTTACTCAAAATTTATAGAGAAGGAGATGAGTGAAGAAATGAATGGAGAAAGAAGAATATTTTTAGATTTCTTACAAGGCATGGGGGTAGGATCATAACTTCACACAACTGTTCAAAACGTAATCATGTTTGCGGTCAAGCATGTATTAGGCTAATCATGATGGAGCTGATCATGATGGAGCTGATCATGATTTGGCTTGGTTTCAGATTTGACTCAGCATTGCACAAGAAAATCAATTACGGCCAAAAGATCCAAGATGATCATCATGTGCACGCCGACGGATGCGAGTCAACTTACTCGAGACGTCGGAACGAATCCAACTTGGAAATGCTATTCCAAAAATCCATCTCGCTTGATGTACTGGACGACGGCCGAAAGTACGACGAATGATTCTGACAATCCGCCGTCGCAAACGGAAGAGCAACGAAACAAAAATGGCCGAATCAAATCTTTCAAAAAATTGTTTTCGCTTTGAATACTAAATAACCTCGCCATTATCGCAGTCGAGTCTGACGAGCTGGGTGGCTAACTGTTGGGGTCAAAATCCCCTCGGCGAAAATAATAGCCGAAAAGCATAACTAAGCAATCAGACACAGACGTTCATCATATTTCATACGAACGGAGTTTCGTATACTTAATATTTTATACGAAGCACTTAGTATCAATGACGTTTCGTATGAACAAGATTTTTATACGAAAAGCTTCAAACATATAACATTTCATACAAAACGGACAAAACTATTCCACAAACATCTGAACGGATCAATCAGACAAACGAATCACTCGAAAAAACCTACAAATAGGCATAAACATCCGAACAGGGTAATTCCGAGCTAAACCAGCTCAGAAATTTCGAGCTGAAACAGCTCGGATCTGAACATTTCCCTTCTCCTTTTCTGAGCACAATCCATTCCTTCGGGAGTTCCGAGCATAATCCATTCCTTCCGAAGTTCCGAGCTGAATGCATTCCTTGGAAACTTCCGAGCTGGATTTACTCCAAAAACTTACTGAACGAGTATTCCACTTAGATCATACGTTCGAACATTTGCCGATATCTTCTTCTCCGGACGCAACCCATCTTCAGAAGATCAACGTATACGTTCTTAGCCGCTAACAAGAATTTTTGGATAAAGTCATACGAACTACGATTTTAATCCCGACCCACGTAACTCGTATTTCCGAGACTTTGGGCCGAATTAAGAAGTATGTACTCAAACGGACTCGGATCATCCGTTCTCGGCCCATTCAGCAAAGTAGGTTAAGCCACGAAAAGATGATCGCCAAAGAAGAGGATAAACTCGAAGAAGGAAAGAAGAGGATATCTCCGAGCAGAAGAGGAAAATCCGATCTGAAAATGTAAATCTTAACGGAAATGGAAGAAGGCGATAACATGAATATTTCTGAATATCTTGCAGATAAAGATTCTCAAAGCCTTCTTGCTGCAACTATATAAGGAGATGGACTGCCTACGACTTAGAAATATCGAACAACCCTAGCATCTAGACTTAGAACTTACAACTTTCTTTCAGCCTTTTTCTTCTTTGTACTCTCTTTTCTGATCTATTATCAATAAAATATCCTCCGGGTTCCTATTTCGGTGTGTTTACTTTTGAGATTTATGTTCCCTAAAAGTTTAGTTCCACAAGTTTTGACAGTGCGAGTTTCGATTCTCACAAACCTCAAACCCTTTAAGACCCATTTAGTTTTAAGGTCTAATAGGGTTATCCATTTAGACCCATTAGTTTTACACTTACCTATTTAAACTCATTCAGACTCATTTAAATTATATATTAATTTTTATTTTTTTATTTTAATATTGATAAATTTATCATTTTCTGCCAAAAACGAGATTCTACATTTTCTATCTAAAACGAGATTCCAAAATTTTCCACCAAAAACGAAATTATGTGTTTTCCTGCTAAAAATATGATGATGCATTTTCTGCCTAAAAACGGGATTCCGCATTTTTATGCCTAAAACGAGATTCACGCCAACAACGCGATTTCATGTTTTCCCACCAAAAACAAGATTCCACATTGTCCCGCTAAAAACATGATTTTGCACATGTTTTCCCGCCAAAAACACTATTCTGCAATTTTCCGCTAAAAACGTGATTCCGCGTTTTTTTCTCCCAAAAACAGGATTTCTCGTTTTTCCGCCAAAATTTTTTGCGTTCTCTTGCCAGAAAACGAGATTCTGTGTTTTTCTACCATAATTAATTCTGTGATTTTCCAACAAAAAAGTGAAATCAACCTTATTTTCTAATTATTTGTATTTTTAGTTAAATAAATTAATAAAATTATTTTATTATTTAATATTAATTTAAATTATATTTTCTAAAATATATCAAAACATAAATGTGTTATTTATTTATCATCAAAACCCTGTTAGTAAACGAGTTTTAATAAATAAGTTTGTCATAAATAAGTTTAAATGAGCATTTATTCTAACACATATTCAAATATCCCCACCAAACAAAAGCCCATATTAATATTCCTAGTTAGGTGGATAGCATCTCTAAAACTTCTTTCTAATCGTTCCAAACTTGAGTTGAGAATGAGCTTTAGTAATCCTATGATGTATCATTACTGTGGCTCGAATGATGATTATGAAACAAAAAGGAAGACTTATTTGGTCACTTCTTATCACTGGTTTTGGTTGTCAAGGTTTAAGGAAATTAGTTTAGATGGGTTTTTAAATCATCACTTGAAAGTGCTTTGGCATCATGAGTTACCAGATCAATTCAGGCTACTCATTTTGGAATTTTTTATCTTCACTTTCTTGTTCTTTTGATGCTATCAGATATTAGGCAGGCCCGGCCCAGAAGGGGTGAGCAGAGGTGCACCTGCCCCTGGGCCCATCACAATTTAAAAAAAATCTTAGATAAAAATGCCCATTTGAAAAGAAAAATTTGGAATGTAAGCCTGTTTGTAAAGAAAAAATCTGGAAAAGGGGCCGATTTTAAAGCAAAAATTTTAGAATAAAGCCCAAACTTTTTCTTTGGTATTTACAAAACTAGGATCTGAGACCCCGCGCACGCGCGGGGGTCTTGTTGCCTCGACGAGTCTAGATGTTGTACTTCTTAATTTTTTGTTTTTTTTGGCAAGGTGTTTCTTTGCTTCCGATTTCTGTTTGTTTTTATTCTGGTTCTTCTCCTCCATGAAAGTGTTGTTATTACATTTGTTTTCTTCTAATGTATTCGTCACTTTTAAATATGTATGTATAATAGCTGGTCCTTTGAACCGGCCTCTCCTGGCATCGGCAGCACCATCCCAAGAGGTGTTGATAAAACCCGGAAATTTTTCTTGACCTTGCAAGGTCCTCTATAATCTTAGTGATTCCTCAAAGTTTGTGGCGCGAATCCCCTCTGAAACAGAAGCGAAGCCAATGAAAACATTGAAGAAGAGGCGAGAGAAGATTAAATAAGCATGTGTTTGGCGAAGATATTTGTAATACCAGAGATGGGAATTTCAAGCTTTCCTGAGGAAAAAGCCAATCCTGCTTCTCTTGTGGCCAGTTGTTCTGAAGATGTCTGAATTGGAGATTGAACCTAATGGTTCTACTCCCATGGTTGGACGCGCTGTTGAGGCCCATTTGCCTCAATGTTTGTTCCACCTTACCTGGATATGATGTCAAAAGATAGTTTCAGTGCAAGCAACAATCGTTTTAGTGATCTCTAAAACCAAACTAAGTGACATATTAAAAGAGCATAATTGATTAGCTTACCAAAAGGCTTCTCCATTTTGAACCAGGCCACCTGATAGGATCCAAGTCACAGATTCGAGTTATAATCCCAGGGGATCTGACAAAACAGACGAAACCAATTTAGAAAGATGAGAAAGCAAAACTCAGGTGTTGACAAAAGTTCTCTCAAAGCTTGAGCTATAACCTTCTCTGAGAGGCATCATCAGACTCAACCCTTGCTTTGAATCTCATACCAATTCGAAATGGATAGTCAACAATTTTGACAAACCTCGGTGCATGGATTATGAAGTTTGACCATTACAATTCCATTAGAGACAAGTACTAATGCAAACTTCATGGCGTTAAATGATTTTAACAAGCACCATATATTATTGAAACTTGGATTGAAAAAAACATTCAGGAAAAACACGAACAATACACAGCTGAAGCGGTACGTGATTCCAGAATATAAGTTGAAATGCTGAAAATGAAAAACTATTGTGGTTTGAGCTTACGCGGGGTTGTAGTAAATGTTGAAAAGCGTCATTGACAGATATGGCATGAGCTATTTCAGCGAAATTGTTGTGCTTTGAGCTTACTTGTGGCTCTCTGCAATAAACTCCAGCGGCAAAGCATTCCCAGTAACTGCAGAGAGAAACATCATAAGACTCATCGAAATTATTTAAGTTACCTAAAGCAAGCCATTATTTAAGTTACAGCTTCAAACACTTTGATTTTTTGCAGTTGCACCGTTTACATGAAGACTCGCCTTCTCCTGCTTGTTCTGACTTGCGCCTACACATTTTAGTGCAAATAGATTGTTAAGAAATGAATATGATTTTACCATAAATTTATTTGTAAGTCTCAGGAAACAACTTGCCTTTTCTTCTTGGGGATGCTCTGTTCATTTCTACTAAAGCTAAAGACTTTGGGCCTTCTTTTACACCTTGGCCTTCAGCTTCTCCGGTTTCGTATTCTCTAGCATTGTCGTGCGAGGGCAGAATCGGAGAGGTAGAAATTTGAAAACCGACTTAAATGCTTCCGGAAAATGAGTACTCATTACTAACATTGTTGTCCTTAGAGGACATTGCAATGGCGTTAAGATGCAGACCAATGCTAGGTACTACACATCTCAACAAAGATTTGCATGATGTTTGCTTATTATCCCCGGCATCTCAAAGTCCAGACATCGTCTTCTCACTCCACGATGCAAGATCGAAAGAGCCTGTCAAACACACACACAAAAGAGAATCATGTCAGAGACTAAATGATCAACCATGAACCAAATATAATATTCTCCAAACTTTTACTCACATACGAGGACTCAAATTCTTTGTTTTTGGAAACATGAAGCAGGCTTTGTACCGCCACACAAACGTGTTTTGGAGTCTGCTGATCTCTGCAAACTTCTGATTTCAGAGTCACAATCCTCAACCTGAAAGTTTATATATCGCAATGAATGACAAATCCACTGACAGAATCTCTGGGAAAACGATGATGTCTCACTTGGGAAGAACCAAGTCTAGAGAGCGTGCAAAGTAAGGGGATCCTCTAGTATTTTTAACCACGCACTTGTATTATTATCAGATAGTAATCATACGAATATCCGCTTCCACACTTTCCGCTTCGAAATTCTAAAATGGTACATCAATCACTCAAAAGAATGCTCTACAAATGAACAATTTTAGAGAAGCCAACCTCTCTCAGTATTAGAATGAAGTCCAGTGGACCAAGAATTCCGAAAAATTGGCCGTTACCAAAGTCCCACAGAGGAGCCAAAAGAATTCCCTGAAAGCATCCAGAATTAGCAAAAATCACAAAGCTAGACAATCTAGAAATAAATTAGACGAATCTAGTTCTTTGAAGTTTCACTTCCTTCCCTTTTCAGGTCAGGATGCAACAAAATTTAAATGTCATACATGACTGTGAAGGACAGAGAGAGGAACATCCCAAAAGATTTGAAGCTTCAGTAGTAAATAATGCAAACCTGATCATAGAGTATATAGAATGCTTGTTGTACTGGTAAATTTACATCCAATGCAATAACCTGTAAAAGTTCATGATCACCTTAGACAATATCCGTCTAAGAGTACAGAAGCTATTCTCATGATAATCTATATAGGATATGAAGTAAAAAAAATCATCAACAGTAAAAAAATAAAGAAAACAGACCTAGCCCGACGGGACACCTCCAAATCATCAGAAATTCAATTTGAATGTAGTCTAAAGAGACAATTTTATGGAACTTAAAGGTCATGCTCTATACATCACATAAAATGCTAGTATCATCAACTATTTCTTTCCCTTCCTTTTCGGAGCAAACATCTCTTCTAAGGATTTCAGATTTGCAATAAAATTTTAAATGAAGTGTCGGATGTATTTAGAAACAGTATTCGAAACACAAAAGAAACTAAGCTACTAATAAGAAAACAACCATATCAAAATACTGCATTTTGGAAAAGAGAAGGTCCAATTCCTTACCACTCGCTGGGATTATCATCCACATCCATAGTCGATGAGCTAAAAGCAGTGGGAACCATATCTGGTCCAGTTATAAATATTGTATTCTTTACTCCATTTCCGCTTACAAATGGTTGGTGCTCACCGTGCTGCCATTCCCCATCAACATAAAACTTATACTGCCTGAAAATGAAATATTTGAATGTAACATCAGATGCTTCTGAAGATAAAATCAGATGCTCAAGAAAGAATTGTTTTTTTTTCAGAAACTAAAATAACCTATGATGATTACCTGTTTGTCCGATGTTTGTCCTGGACGCTGTATTGATAGTTCGGCGTTACGACTGGAGACGAAAGTGTTGACGGTGTTCAATTCTACCTATGGTGGAAGTGGTGTGAAGAAGTTAATGTGGAGAAACGGCTGATGAATCGGATTCCAAATCCAAGAAGAGGAATTTACAGTTTCAAAGCTGAGATGCCTCTTTCGACAGAAGAATGTGGACTGGTAAGGTGGGCCAGAGTGAGCCAATAATTAATTTGGATGAGGCTTTTTGTTTATTTTTTCTAAACTGGTTTGAGCTTTTTTTGTTTAATCTATTAAAATTTAAAACAGGTTTGAGTTTTTGCCATCAATCGGCTGGGAAAAAATTATTGCCACGGCAGCTTACCAATTTTGATGAGGTGGCGCGATATATGGAGAGAAAAAAATCTACCATTATATATATGATAAGAAATGGACTAAAAAAAATTTTAGGCCTAAAAAGTATGCTAAAAATTTAGAAAGGGGGCCAAAAAAATTTTTTTTGCCCTAGGGCTTTAATATTTCTTGGGCCAGGGCTGATATTAGGATAAGGTACTTTGGAACAAATGGAGATAAACACTAATGCTGCTGAAAATACATCAAAGCTGGTCGGGCATTAAACCATACAATACCGAAGTCACATCAAGAAGTTTTCTCAACCGGATATGAATTGGGAAGGGGGCAAAGAACGATTTTCGGTCCTCAGATATTAAGGTCGCCTAAGGAAGGATTGAGGGAACCCATAGTCATGGTTACTGAGAAATGGTCTGAAATATTTATGGTTCTGTCACTTTTGTTTTGCAACAAGATGGATGAGGACATATTTCGGTTAAAAAGATTACGGTCAAAAATATCTAAATGGAGCGAAGTAGGGAGCATGAGAGAACGGTGGTTTTTAGGTGTACCTGTGACGTCGGGGGAAAGAATTTTTTATATAATGTTTTATAATTTTGGAATACAAAATCACAGGAACCAGTATCAGAAGCAGAGAATTCTATATGTTGAAAATAACTTAACACTAGTAAAAAAATTGTATATAGCCACATTTTATTTCGTGACTATGTGGAATATTTCATGGATTTAAGAGGCTTTAGCCACGAAAAGTCACGAAAAAAATCATGTCTATATAATTGTGACTATTTATTTTCGTGTCTAAATCGTTTTTGTCACGATATTTTCGTGACAAGATTTGCTACGTTTTGTCATGTTTATTTCGTGACATATTGCCACGATTTGTCACGGTTTATATCGTGGTTATCAGTTTGCCACGATAATGTCACAGTTTATTTTTCGTGACATAAACACGTTTATGTCACGTTATATTTCGTGACTTATGCTTGTTTATCACGTTTTGTCACATAATTAAACGTGGCTGATTTCAAAAGTTTAAAAAAAAAAATAGAAACGAAATACTAATATTAGAAACTAAAGATTCATATGACAAAAAAAAACTGAAGATTCAAACTTTTTTTAAAAGTTTACAAAGTCTATGCCAATACATTGTTGGACTTTGCCATACAAACACAAAACTAATACAAACACACATTCACCATGTTCACACAATACAAAGACTAAAGAAGTTCACTACACCACCTATCCAAATTTGTTTGCTGAGCTTCACTCAAACGCACATGTGAGTGATTACCTGTATTGGAAGCTTGAGCCACAGCAGGAGCATAATGAGCTTGAGCCGGAGCAGGAGGAGCTTGAGCTTCACTCAAATCTCCATTTGTAAATAAATGATATATGTATAGCAATAACATTTAACTTTAATTAATTAACAAAACTCACATAGTCTTTAACCCATTATGCATAATACTGGTCTTTTGCTATTTGTAGTTCATTAGTGGTAATATTTGGGTTTTCTTCCGTCATGTTCTCTTCAAAGATCATGCATCCAATATTAATTAAATAAATATATAAGTTTAATATTTATATTAAAAATAGAATAATACTTTTCATATGGCTCAAATGCTTCACAATTAAGCAACATAAACATTTGGAGCACGGTGTAGTCATCATCTGTTAACTAATTATTCTCGGCCCTTCCGCTAACTCTACCTTCATGGTAAAACATGCTCGGCACTTCTGGATAAGAATATGTAAATCGAATTTCTCTAGGAAGTGCAGCTTCATCAACAACTTATGGATTTCCAAAGTAGTTAGAAGATGCATTTGAGATTTCCTCGTTCAAACATTGTGCAACAATGGATCCTCCAATGTGTGCTTTGTTTTTCACTTTCCTCTTGAGATGATACATGTATCTTACAAACGGTTACATCTACCTATATTGGACAGGACCACCTAAAGCAGCTTCGTCTGTGAGGTGCACGGGAACAGTTGCTGATCTAGAAACAAATTTTACTGGGGGCATAAACTAATTTATAAAAAAATATTAATTAATAAATTTATTATTATGCAAAAATAATATAAATGTTTAATATTAAAACACAATATAAAATGATTACAAATGCAAATATCTATGTACAATAAAATTTAAACAATAATATCTAAATTTTTGCATATAAAATATTGATTTTTTATGATTTAACACATTATATTAGAATTTTCTTATTTTGTTGATTTTTATAAATATCATTTTTATTTTCATATAAATATACATTTTATTAAGAGAAAAATGATTAGATGAACTCCAATTTTAAAACTAATTAGATAACAAAAAGATTTATAAAAAGCCGTAGAGATATAGAGTAAGAGAGAAGTAGCACAAATATAATCATAATTAAAATATTGATAAAGAAAAATATAAATATTGGTATAAGATAGTTAAAAAATAAATATGATAAAAGATATGGCATGTTCTCATAAAAATATATATAGGCCCGAGATGCGAAATAATAGAAACAAGAAGTACATATGGAAATGAAGAATTTAGTTACTTTTATTGTATTTTTTTTTTTTAAAGAAAAAAAAGAGAAAAAGACTGAAATGAGGAATGTGGGAGTCGAACACTCGATGACGGGGGCATCCGTGATTATGGAGGGGGCAAGCACCAGTAACGCGAGCTAACTCTTAACTGTTTACGTGCTAACTTTAATATTTATTCAAATCTACCGGGGGCATCTGCCCCTTACCCCTCACCTAGATCCGCCTCTGCACGGGAAGGTGTTCCATGACATCAAAGAATGATGGTGGAAATATCTTCTCAAAATTACTAAGCTTCACTACGATATTTTCTTTCAGAATGGCAACATCTTTCTCATGTAACATCTTCGCTGAAATATCCTTGAAAAAGTGCAATATCTACAATAATAATTATTAGTAGCAATAAAAATGTAAATATTATTTAGAAAATGGTAAACTATATGAATCTAATCACCTGAAATTGCTGTGTGAACGGTTTTAGGAGCTCGCGAAAGGCAAACAGAAGAAATCGTTGCATTATGACGTGACAATCATGACTTTTCAGTCATGATAGCTTCAAATTAGTTTCGTCAACGCAACGACTAAACTTAGAAGCATATCCGTCCGGAAATTTGATATCATCTTTCAGCCATTGAAGGAATTGTCTTTTTTTCCTTCATTAGACAATCTAAAAATCGGCACAGGAAGTGTTCCATCTTGATTAATATGTAAAGATTGTCTTCTACATAAGGTTGGGAAATCATTCTCGATTTAGCGTTGTCTTTCGTTTTTCCTGGAACATTAAACACCGTGTTGATGAGATTGTCAAAAAAGTTCTTCTCAACGTGCATGAAGTCAAGATTGTGTCGGAGAAGAAGATTTCCCAATACAGCAACTCCCAAAAGATACTTTTCTTCATCCAATTATGATCTTTCCCATAGCCGGATATAGTGCGGGCTGGCTTCTCGTGTTCGTTTCCTCCACAATCAACGGTTTTTGACACTCCCCCAATGGAGTTTATTCTTTCGTATAGAATTTCTTCTCCATTTAACCAAGGTGGAGGCGCATCTTGTATTGTCTGGCCCCATCGAAACGCTTGAACATTTCGCCGATAAGGATGGTTGTGAGGCAAAAACATTCTGTGACAATCGAACCAACTATGTTTCCTCCCATGTTGTAACCAGAACGACTTCGTCTCATCTAGACAATATGGGCATGCTAAACGTCCATGTGTCATCCAACCAGATAGCATGCCATACGCTGGAAAGTCGCTGATTGTCCATATCAACGTAACTCGCATCGTGAATTTTTGTTTCCTCGATATATCATATGCTTCCCCCCGTCACTCCATAAAGTTTGTAATTCTTTTATCAACGGCTGGAGATAAATGTCTAGACTTTTCTTCGGATGTTTTGGCCCGGGAACTAGTACTGACAAAAAGAAAAACTCCCTTCTCATACACATACCGGGAGTTAAGTTGTACGGAGTAACGATCACAGGCCAAACCGAGTGTGCCTCACCATTCATCCCAATGGGATTAAATCGATCGATTGATAGGCATAGATAAATATTGCGACTTTCAGCGGAAAAATTAGGATATACCTCGTTAAAATGCTTCCACGCTGCTCCATCTGACGAGTGATGCATTTCTCCTTCTGGAGACAAATGTTCAGCGTGCCATCACATATGTGAAACAGTCTTCTCTAATTGATATAGACGCTTCAACCGCTTTGTAATAGGCATGCATAACATCCTTTGTTTAGGTCAATTTTTACTCGTCCCATTTTTTGGATAATATCGGTCCTTCGCACAAAACCGACACACCAAAAGTTCTTGATCTTCTTTCCAAAAGAGCATGAAATTGTCCTCGCAAACATAAGTCTTAATAACAGGAAGTCTGAGAGATTTTGTGAGCTTCTTCGTCTCGTAATAAGATGCTGGTGCTTTATTTGGCTTCGGCAGAATATTTTTCAAAGTCTGTGATATCTCATCCACACACGCCTCAGCCAAATTGTAGTCAGATTTCGCCTTCATCATTCGCGAAGCCACATATAGTTGATAAATTCCATCAACACATCCGTCGTAAAGTGGTTGATTGGCGGCTTCAAAAGCTCGGAAAACACTTTCATGATATGGCTCTTCATATGTTGCTTCCATCAAATTTGTAGTTGGCTCTTCATTTGCTGCTACATTTGCGTATGGCAAATTCTCATACGTATCCGTGGGAAATTGATAATGCATAGCTTGTTCTTCCCACGTAGATTCTTCGTTAGTGAAATGACTTGTTCCCGAGTATTCACCAACATTAGAATAATGTTCTCCATGGCTTGGCCAAACATAGTAATTTTCCTTGAACCCAACTCTTCTTAGATGGTTATAAACAGTTCTTGCATCACGATGTTTTCGGTTTTTACATCGACTAGAAGGACACAATATAGTGTTTCGCTCATGGTACGATGCATGATTACAAGCAAACTGAATAAATACTTGAATCCCTCCCAAAAACTCTCTCGAAGCAGAATTTGTGTCAGAATCATAATGTCGGTCCATCCACGTTCTTGATTAAAAATATTGAGACATTATGTCTAAAAAAAAAAGACACGATTAGTTTGGTTTGGTTTGATATAGAGGATATCAAAATATTTGTGATCGTTTGTTTGTTATGAAAATATTGTATGAGTTGGTTTGGTTTTATAGAACAAGTTATTAGCCACGTTTTAGACACGATAAAAAAAAACAAGGCTAGGCAATAATAGCCACGTTTTCGACACGATTTCTAAAGGTGGCTACATATAGACACGAATTTGTCACAATTTTAAATCGTGGCCTATATTTCGAATATATTTGCTCTGCTACACAGTCTGAAATGTACAGAAAAAGTTTGATTTGACATTTTTTTCGGTGCAATAGACACGACGTAGCCACGAACAAAAACCGTGACTATATAAATTAATATTTTGATTGGACAGACCTTGGCCACGAAATATACGTGTCTAAATCGTGACTAATTATACACGATTTAGCCATGCTACTTTACTTGGATAGGTTTGCCATGAATCTTACGTGACAAAACGTGGCTATATTGAGTCACGATATAAATCGTGACTATAATGTGACTAATTGCCACGTTTTGACACAATTTTGACACGTTTTTTTTTGTTACGTGACTTATCGTGACTTTTTCGTGACTAATTATAAAAAAGTCATGATTGGATCGTGAAAAAAATGTGACTGTAGCGCAAAATTCTACTAGTGTAAGGGTCATGTGGTGGATTGACGTTTTAGGGGTAGATGTTTTAATACAGTCATCTATGTATAAGGTTTTTGGACTTGTCATGACAAGTAAGCTTATTATTGTGTTACCAAAACTAGATGTTTTGCTTAAAAGTTATGAACCAACTAGGATGATGGAGTTAATCTTACGGGGTTTCAATAGGAATCAATACTACAATAAGTGAAGTGCAATTCCTGGTTGACAACTCATCATCAGTATTGCATGAGGTGTTGTCACCTGTTTTAATGAATAAAACACCTAAACCAATCAAAATAAAACCTTCTCACACATCAGCTTCCACCTGTTAAAAAAACAAATAATCAATTAAACAAAAAAATATTTATTAGCCAAAAAAAAATTAATCGGCTCATTCAA